>BGPT01000092.1:601078-643855 GCA_003297045.1 Symbiodinium sp. clade C Y103
TTGCTGCCGCACCGTGCATGACACCTTCTGCACTGGGTGTGTGTGAACACTCATTTGATCAACATCCATTTTGCCATGCAGATTGCATCGCTCGGAGTTGTGCAGAAGCACAGCTTGTTCTCAGTCTTGGCCGGGTATTGACAGATGTCGATGATGAAGCTGATGTCTCATTTCTGCGATCCAGAGGCAATATAAAGCAATGGAAAGCATTATCGTTAAAAACTCAATCAGCATTTTGTTTGCACTGGCTTGTGCGAGCAGGGGCCAGGACAAAATTCTTGGATCTCATTGGAAAGCCGCTGTTTTCCGGAAAGTTAGGTTCCCAAGAGCTGCCCGAAAGCCAAGCTGGCGAAAGCTTCGCCAAGGCGAATATGTAATTGCCATAATTTCTATTTATACTTGCCTTTCCTTCAAAATCATCTGTAAATGTGATAAACATGTGGCAGTTCTCCTGAATCATCAGTGCTTGAGTTGAGAAGAGCAGCGGTTCAGTGCAATGGCGACTTTGAACGACCCACCCCCGTGCCAGAGCTGCTTCTAGCAGTGAAGGCGACATTTCAAAATGCCTTGCTTAACACTGCTACAAAGGTCACTAAGCAGCGCCAGGTGGAGACCAGGTAGAGTCCAGGTAGAAAAATCCTGCAAGGCCATTGCCTTGCCATGCCCTGCCATGCCCTGCCTTTGAATTGAACAACATGTCTCTCCCAAACCAGCGCGTGAGGTGCCGCGTTTGCGGTGCAAAATTCTAGATGCATCGAAAGCAATCACGTGGCACTNCCTTTGAATTGAACAACATGTCTCTCCCAAACCAGCGCGTGAGGTGCCGCGTTTGCGGTGCAAAATTCTAGATGCATCGAAAGCAATCACGTGGCACTCCACGCTGTGTCAGGAAACCATAGTAGAACTCTCAGTTGAGAGAGTCAGAAGTGCAATTCTCAAGGAATATCAGAACAAATTTCAGTAACGACCTGGATGTGGGCATGGCATTCGTCTTTGCGGGTACGTGTTGATAACTCAATTCCGACCATTTCTCTCTTTCCAGCTATGGCGGGTCCATGCAGAGGGCACCAAGCGGGGCATATGTACAAGGACAGTAAAGTGGCCAATCAAATCACATGAACGNGCTATGGCGGGTCCATGCAGAGGGCACCAAGCGGGGCATATGTACAAGGACAGTAAAGTGGCCAATCAAATCACATGAACGTCTTGATCAGGCGCAACCCAAGGCACCGCAATTCCGGTATGAGGATTCAAGCTACGTCAAGGTCAATCGTCTGGCGCTCGAAGCTGTGTCAGGAAACCATAGTGGAACTCTCCGTTGCAGGAGTCAGAAGTGCAATTCTCAAGGAGTATCAGAACAGATTGCAGTAACAGCCTGGATGTGGGTATCGCATTCGTCCTTGTGGGTACGTGTTGACAACTTCATTCCAACCATTTCTCTCTTTCCAGCTATGGCGGGTCCATGCAGAGGGCACCAAGCGGGGCATATGTACAAGGACAGTAAAGTGGCCAATCAAATCACATGAACGCAACCTAAGGCGCCGCAATCCCGGTGTGAGGATTCCAGGTCAACCGCGTGGCGCACGCATCTTTTGCCAGGAAGCAATGCCTTCTGGCCCTTTCTGCGGCTAATCTTTTGAAAACACCCGCCATTCAACATCTCTTCTTTCGACTTGTTGGTTTGTGGCTCCTTCCTGCGGCACTCCCTCAGTGGAGGCAGTGCTCACAGAAGTCCCAAACACGTACCGTGGTTCGGGAGCCGCCCTCCTTACTGGGAACGCGGCCCCCTATATATAGGAAAAGCCTGTCTGTTGCACTCCTGGGCTTCTCTCTTTCTGGGCCTTCTGGCCCTTTCTGTGGCTAAGCTGCTTTTGGCGTCCTCGTCGCCTTCTCTGCTCTGACGGGGGCCTTCCATGTTTGCAGCTATGACTCGTTCATGCAGGGTGCAACAAGGGGCACGGGCTAAAGGACCACAAGTACAGCTAGAGAAGAAATTGAACTACTCGTACATTCACAATCCGTATGTCAAGTTCAAGAAAAGTCGAGTGGCTGAACCGGCTGAACTGAAAAGGATTTAAAATTTAGAAAGTTGAAAGTTGCTATGTTTAACCTGCATAGGGCATCACATTCGGTCTTAGGTACGTGCAGTGCTTCATTGAATCGGACCTCACCTGTGTTTGTACTGGTCACTGCAGAATATAACCAACAAGCGCATGGGCGATGAGGCAACAAGCAAACAATAATTTAGAGGACAAAAGCCGCATCTTTTTCCTATGTGATAGCTCGTTGGCCTCGTTGGCCGTTGGGTCCTTTCACCACATTCCTTGAACTATGCTGCACAGTTTGCAGTGTCTAGGATGGTGGAGCGCAAAAGGCTGACCCAATGTGGGCAACCTGTGAGAGTCCAGTGTTCGTGGCAAATTCCTCCGAATAAAGCAGCTGAAGACTGCTGAAGATGTTCAGCGTTGCAGGGCAAACGCTCAGTATGACTTGACAATTCAGCATGGCTTTGAGAAAACATGTGCAGCACATGTGCTCATTTGAGGTGCGCCAATTCGAACACAGACCACCCACTGTCCATGAGCGAAGTGCTGGGCTGCTGGAAGCTCAATTCCACGGCGCTCCAGGAATCTCCAGGATCTCCAGTGTCTCAAAAGGCTCTTGCCGTCTCGACCCGCCCAACTTGAGTCCAACTTGAGTCCAATTGCTTCAATTTCTTTCCTGCGGTGTTCTTACAAGGTCTGAATATGTCTAAATAATAAATATACTTTATCGATAAACTTCCAAAATATGCATGGACCATCATGTGCTTTGATTTCCGGGCGTGGCAGACCATGGGCAGGTTTGTCAATATGATCAGACTTGAAGGATCCAATGCATTTTTCCATACGGTTATTGGACCTCAAGCGCTGAATTTTCAGAAGAATCGAAAATCACTGGGCAGTTCTTTCAGTAGTAGTTGATGGTTCGAAGAGCACAGCAAAGCAATTCTTTGTGCGATGCAGCGTGAGTTTTACTTGTAGCGCAGACACATATTTGCAATTGTACAATATTGTAGGTCCTTCACGGCGCTCGTAACTTGCTGAGGTGGGGATGGGATGTGACACCACATCTTTTGCCCCACAGATGCCATCGGCAGGGGTTCTTGAAGCCAGTACCACCCCGCATCGCATGGAAATAGCTCCAGGAGCTACAGCAAGATTTCGCAGCCAATTCTTGTCAACATATTCTGCTCGTGAGACTATAGTCGGTTGAACAGCCAGAGCACTCTGGCAGGTTCTTTGCCTACATCTACTTAGAATCTACGTGGGACGTGTGGCTACACATTGCAAAGATTGTAAGTGTAAAATTGGCTGCTTTGAGGTGAGGGCAGGTGGGCACATCCAAATCCCGTGAAGAGAACATCGGAAGGCATTTGAAGACAGAAGTGTTTGTACCGACTATACAAACATGTACGAACTATGTTTTGTTTTGATTCTTGCCCCAGACCCAATAATGTTTGCGGGCGGTATCGCCTGGGACGCGTCAAAGCTGGCTCAAAGGATAGAGAAGACATCAAAACTCGGTCAGCATGCCACTGAGATCTATAGAGTATTTTTCGATGAACTTGATGCGCATGTTTCAAGAACATCCTGAACAAGGCACATCCTGCACCAAGAGGTCACTTCAAGCAACACATCAAACTGATCAAACTGAGCAAAACATGTGGCACACGAAGTGAATGACCATGACATAGCTCATAGCTCACAGTTCATGGCATCCAAGTTGGGCGCTGGGGAGACAGCTGCTGAGGGCATGAAACGCTTGGTGCGAGCCCTGCGGGCAAGGCCGGGCATCGGGTTTGTGGGAGGCTTTCGAGGAAACCCCGATAGAACTCGCCAACCTGAATGCATATCACAGCTGAGAGTAAATGCTGCTTCAAGCTATGTCAGATTTCATCATAGCCAGATACCCGGGCCCATGCCGGAGCGGAAGCGTCAAAAAACGATAATACCACTATAGGAAGAAGATGGCCTACAAGGAAGTGTTTGAGATGCAGAAGCAACGAAGTATTGAAGTTGTGAGGTTCAATGGTTGTTGAGGTGCCAATGAAATGACATGAAAGAATCCATGCACAATTGACGGAATGAACCAATCAACCAGTGAATCGAATCGATGAATCAATCACAATCAATGAATCAAGGAGTCAGTGAATCAATGAAGCAACGAAGCAATGACCAACGAATCAACGAATGAGTGAGGTAGTGCGTCGATGAATCAACGAATCAACGGACCAATGAATCAATGAATCGATGAGTCAATGAAGCAACGAAACAATGAATCAATGAATCCTTGAACCAATGAAAAAAATAATCAATGAACCAATGAATCAGCCAATCATGATCCAATGATCAATGAATCAGTAAATCAACCAATCAATGAATCAATGCATCAACGAACCAGTGAATCACAATAGAATCAGTGAACCCACCGAACAATGAATCAATGAATCAATGAATCAGGAGGGATGGGGGAACTACTTGTCTTTGTTGAGTTATTTCTTCACTGAGCGACCTCTTCGCTGAGGCACCTCTTCTCTGAGCTACTTCTTCTCTGAGCAGCCACTTGAATGGGCTGAGCTGCCTCCCAGCTACCTCTTCTGCAGCTTCTGCGGCCCAATTCCCTTTGCGCACTTCGCGCAGCCAGCACAGTGCGTTTTGCAACGTCCAGCTGCAATTCCGCAAAGCAGAAAGAGTAAAACCATGGTTTGAAGTGCAAATCGAGCTCTCGCTACACTCTTGTGCACTTGTTGTCGACAACTTTCCCAGATCGACCCCCTGCACCCGCAAAAATAGAGACCTTACTGTAGTTTGGCGACCCCAGGAGCCACATGACCTGACAAAACACAGGGTTTCGAGCTTGAGAGTGTTTTCACCCATGCATTCGCATGGCGCTCAACATGTCTCAACTACAATCTGCGCGAAACACTCTCATGAGATACTCTCGTTGGGGGCTTTCGTTGGACACATTTGTGAGACACCCCTGCAAAACACTCGACGGACACTTCTGTGTTAAGATGCTCTTTGAAGACACTCTTCTGAGCCACTCCTAGAAGACACCCTTGTCAGACACCCTTGTAGGCCACTTTCAAAAAATATCTTTTTAATTTTTTAAATCTCTTTAAGACACTTTTTCCTGGATTTTTCACCAAACAGTGTGTGCACACTGAAGTGTTCTTGCGGTAAGAGTAAAGGCCTGATGTGGCCAAGGTGGGTCGCCATTTTTCCTGTAAATGTCATTAAATTTCCATATAGTGTGTTTCATCCTCTCGTTTCGACTGCGCAGGCTCGCTCAAAGTTTGTTCCCCGGATCTGGGGCGCGGAGTTTTCCTGTAAATTCTCGTATAAAAGTTCCCCTCTCCATGTGCGTTTCGACTGCGCAGGCTCGCACGGATTTGCGGCGCGACGGTGGTCATGTCGGAAGGCGTCGTTTTTTCCAGCGTGCCGTGCTCGTTTTTTGAGCTATGTCCATTTCGTGTGGCAGGCGTGGGACATGCGGCAGATTTGGAGGTCTGAAACGTCGTTTTGTGTGGCAGGCGCAGGACACATGTCACTTTTCAAAAAGTGTGGGAGGCGTGGGGCATTCTGCACGTTGCTAAAACGTTGGCAGGTGTGGCTCAAAATGAGAGGTGTTTCCGGAGCTCATTTTTCATGGCAGGTGCAGAATTCGGTGACCTTGAGGACGACGCTTTTAAAGGGTCAAAAGTCGCGTTTTGTGAAACTGTCGTCGATTCTGATTTTGGACATGATGATGATTTCGTGTGGCAGGCGCAGTACTTTGATGACCTCGAGCTTATTTTTCGTGGCAGGCGCGGGACTTCGTGGACCTCGACAAAAAAGTTGCGTTTTTGACATTTTCGATGTTCATTTTGCGTGGTGCGGGCAATGTTTTGTGAAAATCTAACGTGTGCTCGCGCGACCCTCTCGTCACTTTGTGCGCATCGGATCGCTCTCGCTGTGGCGCGGGGCGAATTTTGCAACTTCAGATGCAACCCTTTCGCACGAAATCGAGGTCGAACTTCAAAAACTGGTGTAAAATTGAAAATTTGCAACTTCAGGTGCAATCCTTTCGCGCAAAATGAGGTGCGAGTCGCAAAAGCTGGTGTAAAATTGCGATTTTGCAACTTCAGATGCAACCATTTCGCACGAAATGGAGGTCGAACTTCAAAAACTGGTGAATAAAATTGCAATTTTGCAACTTCAGGTGCAATCCTTTCGCACAAAATGAGGTGCGAGTCGCAAAAGCTGGTGTAAAATTGCGATTTTGCAACTTCAGATGCAACCATTTCGCGCGAAATGAAGGTCGAATGTCGAAAACTGGTGTAAAAATTGCGATTTCGCAACTTCTTGTCGAAAGATCTCTTAGAAAGATCTTGCAAAGAGATTTTGCCAGGACACCTCTTGTGAAGACCTTGCCCAGAGGCATTGCATTGAGATCTGTTGCGGACATCTGCCAAGAATCTCCTACAGAGATCTTGCCAACAAAGCTCTTATAGAGGGCTTGTACACAGATCTTGCCAAGAGACCTCTTACAGAGAGTTTGTACAGAGATCTTGCCCAGAGACCTCTTACAGAGAGCTTGTGCAGAGACATTGCATAGGTCTCTATTGCAGAGATCTTGCCAAAAGGTCTCTTGCATAGATCTTCCCAAGAGAGCTTCTACAGAGATCTCATGCAGAGATCTTGCCAAGAGACCTCTTACAGAGAGCTTGTACAGAGATCTTGCCANGCATAGATCTTCCCAAGAGAGCTTCTACAGAGATCTCATGCAGAGATCTTGCCAAGAGACCTCTTACAGAGAGCTTGTACAGAGATCTTGCCAAGAGACGTCTTATAGAGATCTTCCACAGAGATCTTGCCAAGAAGTCCCTTGCACAGACCTTGCCAAGAGAGCTACTATAGAGAGCTTCTACCGAGATCTCATAAAGAGATCGTGCCAAGAGACCTCCTATAGAGATCCTGTACAGATTTCTTGCTAAGACACCTCTTTTGGAGATCTTGTACAGAGACATTGCATAGATCTCTATTGCATTTGCATAGATCTTCCCAAGAGACCTCTTACAGAGAGCTTGTACAGAGATCTTGCCAAGAGGTCTCTCACATAGATCTTGCCAAGAGAGCTGTGTAGAGAGCTTCTACAGAGATCTCATCAAGAGATCTTGCCAAGAAGTCCCTTGTATAGATCTTGCCAAGAGAGCTACTATAGAGAGCTTCTGCCGAGATCTCATAAAGAGATTGTGCCAAGAGACTTACTATAGAGATCCTGTACAGATTTCTTGCCAAGACACCTCTTTTGGAGATCTTGTACAGAGACATTGCATAGATCTCTATTGCATTTGCATAGATCTTCCCAAGAGACCTCTTACAGAGAGCTTGTGCAGAGATCTTGCCAAGAGGTCTCTCACATAGATCTTGCCAAGAGAGCTGTGTAGAGAGCTTCTACAGAGATTTCATCAAGAGATCTTGCCAAAAGACCTCTAAAAGACACCTTGGACATAGATTTTGCCAGGGCACCATCACCATCCTCCACCTCATGTTCTGCATTGTCATCCGCATCCTCATCCTCCTCAGCAGTATCATCCTCAAACTCAGCATTCTCCACCTACCATCCTCAACATTACCCCCCTTCACCTCATCATCCTCAACATCATCATCCTTAACATCATCGTCCGCAACAGTATCCTCATCCTCATCCTCATCCTCATCCTCATCCTCATCCTCATCCTCATCCTCATCCTCATCCTCATCCTCATCCTCATCCTCATCCTCATCCTCATCATGACCATACCTTATCCTCACACCCCCACACTGTTTGGGGTCTCTTGCCGGGATAATTTTGGTCCTTCCTGGAAGGCTTCCAAGGCACCATTCAACGACACCTTCTGAGGCTCTTCTGAGGCACTCGCGTGGGACCAGTTTGGTTTGAACATCATTGAACAAACTGGAGACTTTGAGTGCTTTCGGCCATTTTCGGCCAGGCTAATGTGAGAGGCAGTCCTTTCTGCCACTGCCAAGTGGGTGATGCTGGTTGAAGGACAACTAAGAACAACTAATGAAAACTAATATTCAATACTGTACCAAGTATGTAAATGTAACTATGATATAAATTGATATTTAATATCAACCAATAGTTGATACATCAACCAACGGTTGATAAATGTTGACATCCTTCAGTTCCTTTTGGTTACACTATGTGGTTACACTATGTTACACTCACCGTTTATGAGCGATCTCGTGATCTCCGACCAGTTCTGTTGTTTTGGTTGAGCAGGTCGGAGAAAGAGGAACTGATTGTTGAAACCATTGAAATCTGCCACAGGGTGTCGAATTTGCTTCATGATGACGAATTGACACCCTGGAGTCTGGGATTTCACCAATGGGGGTGGCAAAGCTAGAAACGCTTTCCTTTGCCTCTTGATACTCGTACTGCATAAACTTGGTATTTGTTCATATTTAGAGATATTTAGTTTCTTTGAAAATTTTGTTCGAAGCCAAAACTGCTTCGAAATCCTAGGATCGTGCGGAGCAGAGAAAGGGATCTGGTGGTGAAAAAATTTGGCATTTTCTTATTCGTGCCAGTTGGAAGTCATACCCGTTGGGATCTATAGTGATGCAGATACTCATTGTGAAATCTCTTCAGCTTTGTGCCTGGTTCAAAAGGACTTGCGCACCAAAGAACACATGACGATCCCGTGATGATCTATGGTGATCTATGTGCATTTGGTCGAGAAGTTACATGCAAGGTTTTCTGCACAGCAAGATCAAAGAAGATTGAGAAACACACACACACACACTTGTCGTAGGGACCTACGTACCGAGCGAGACTCAGCTTCAACAGAGGGTATTTGTGTGAGTGTATGACTTCTTGTCCCCCAGGGCATGACCAGCAGCAAATTTGAACACCTTGCTTAATTACACCCTTCAAATCCTTTCATATCATGAAATATATCTAGCTGGGCTTCGATGTGGCCTTTGGCAGGATAGCATCGTGTGAGGCCTGCAGTCGACATCTGCTTCCAAGTCCTCCTACATGATCCTACATGTAGTTGATCTGTTCTGATGTTGATCGCTTCTTGTTTACCAAAAGACATCAGTTTCTTTCCTAGTGCAACGCTAAGTTGATCAGTTTGCCAGCAGGAACACTTGACATGTCTTCCTGTTCTCACATCCTTTTCTTCAGGTTGAAATCAGTGGAGACAACTACAGAAAGATTTGTTGACAGATGTGGCTATAGGGTTGAAGGTTGAAGGCGTGCTTTTTGAAATTGATGCTTCAAGTGCCAGATGCATTGCACCGACTCAGCTGCAAGTCCCAAGGAGGAGAAGCAGACAGGGCACTGCGGAAACGATGCTGTGAAAATGTGAAAAGGTCATCATTTCTGTACTGACCAATTTGTGATGAGAAATTGCATCAAATAGAGTGTATAGTACACTTCCTTACATTCTTGGTTGACTTGATTCGTATAATTTACATATATTTGCATGTTATTTTAGAATGTTAAGCTGATATTGATTCATTTGAATTCTCAGTGTTTGAAGACCACGTAATGAGATCTTCTGAAGACAATCAGAGCCACGACCCCCATGTTTCAGTGTTTTTCCACAGCAGGAGCCACTGTCTTTGCGACGGCTGCGCGAATCCCTATCGTACGACTGCCTGATTGTGCTCAGTTGAAATGGTCCCAGTGGATTTGGAGCAATTTAGACTGCTATTCACCATTTTGGTCTTGGAAAATCGTGGCAGATCGAAGTACACCTCAACATGTTTTGGCTGCCCTGCTTCACTTATGTAAAAGCATGTAAATTATTGCACCCAAATTGCCCCTCCATTACAACTCCTTCCAACAAGACTGACTTGCACTGGTGGCCTTGAACTCTTCCATGAGATGAAACTGCGCAAGAGTCCACACTGATGTAACAACAGCAACGCCAGGAGTTTGGAGCGATTGGAGCGTCAACGTCATGCGTGGGAGCCTCTGTAGAAGAGGGCTCTTGGTCCGGACATCAGCACGGAGTGTCCTTGGCCCAACTGGGGCCGTGTTGGCCGATGTCAGTTTGCACTTGTTATTGTCCTGCAGCTGGCAGTTCTTCAGTGTTGCTTGAATCTACTTGAGCCTTTGACATTCTGAGGCTAAGGGATCGATTCGAAGCTTATCCTGGAGGCGTGATTTGATCTGACGGATGCTTCTGGAGAACTTTTTCAGTCGAAGGTGTGTTGAAGACCAGCACTCAAGCACGGCAGATAGAATTTGCTTGCATGGCTGGGTCACTTGACGCATCGCGAACTTCTAGAAAGCAAACAACCAAGAAATTCCCAACCAGCAAGAGCTGGCAACCCTCGCAACCCCTTCTTCAATGCTCTGCCATGTTCTTCGATGATGCTTTCATGTAGGCTTTCAATGGGCTTCATTGCAACAGCATGCGACAGGTTTGGGCAATTCCGAGAATTTGGCTGGTGAAGGCCGAGAAGGTCTGCCTCTCAGGCTTCCAAAACCAAGCTTAAATGAAAGAAGGAAGCTTCCAGAAATTTCCAGAATCTAAGAACATCTCAGATATTTAAGCTCGCTCTGGCGACATGTTTGGTAACCCAACTACACAGGGAATCTGAAGAGTCATAGTCATAAGTCAAAGTCATAAGTGTAAAACTGTACAACGGCAACTCATTGTTTCCTGTATGGCACGCGAGTGTCACGGATGTTCCATGCTGTTCCCATTTTTGCAGAGTGCCCAAGCGACAAACGCCCTTTCTTTGCTTCTGATTGTACGATTCAGAGCTTGTCGCAATGACCGTGGCTCTTCGCAAGAACGTCGTGCTGCTTCTGCTGGGTGTGTGCTTTGCCGATCTCCCGCAAGACACAACCATGCACGGAGCACAAGACACAGCACATGTAAATGAAAAGGCAGTCCCCACTTCTGCAAGCAACCTCCGTGGATCTGTTTTGAAGACGATCGCGAATCAGCAAGCTTCCGCCATTCAAAGTGCAATGGTTCAGAATGCCACTGCAGACACACAGACTGGCGTGCCATTGTCATTGAAGAAGTCTGCTATCCCAAGTGGTGCAGCTCCCTCTTGTCCTTGTGGCAAGCGCTGTGCTGAAACCCGTCGAATCACTGCAGGTCAGTTCGCTTGTGTTCGCTGGGAGTGCTCGAAGTGCTTGAAGATGCTAGTGCCGGAGGAGTCACAAGCTGGCAATGNGGTCAGTTCGCTTGTGTTCGCTGGGAGTGCTCGAAGTGCTTGAAGATGCTAGTGCCGGAGGAGTCACAAGCTGGCAATGCACTTGATGGGAACGCAATGAGCTTGATGTCCCTGCAGAATGTGGAGGTTGAGAATGCCACTGCAGAAGCACAGACTGGCGTGCCATTGTCATTGAAGAAGTCTGCCATGCCAAGTGGTGCAGCGCCCTCTTGTCCTTGTGGCAAGCGCTGCAGTCAAACCCGTCGAATCACTGCAGGTCAGTTCGCTTGTGTTCGCTGGGAGTGCTCGAAGTGCTTGAAGATGCTAGTGCCGGAGGAGTCACAAGCTGGCAATGCACTTGATGGGAACGCAATGGGCTTGATGTCCCTGCAGAATGTGGAGGTTGAGAATGCCACTGTAGACACACAGACTGGCGTGCCATTGTCATTGAAGAAGTCTGCCATCTCAAGTGGTGCAGCTCCCTCTTGTCCTTGTGGCAAGCGCTGCAGTCAAACCCGTCGAATCACTGCAGGTCAGTTCGCTTGTGTTCGCTGGGAGTGCTCGAAGTGCTTGAAGATGNCAGAATGTGGAGGTTGAGAATGCCACTGCAGACACACAGACTGGCGTGCCATTGTCATTGAAGAAGTCTGCCATCCCAAGTGGTGCTGCGCCCTCTTGTCCTTGTGGCAAGCGCTGCAGTCAAACCCGTCGAATCACTGCAGGTCAGTTCGCTTGTGTTCGCTGGGAGTGCTCGAAGTGCTTGAANGTCCTTGTGGCAAGCGCTGCAGTCAAACCCGTCGAATCACTGCAGGTCAGTTCGCTTGTGTTCGCTGGGAGTGCTCGAAGTGCTTGAAGATGCTAGTGCTGGAGGAGTCACAAGATGGCAATGCACTTGATGGGAACGCAATGAGCTTGATGTCCCTACAGAATGTGGAGGTTGAGAATGCCACTGCAGACACACAGACTGGCGTGCCATTGTCATTGAAGAAGTCTGCCATCCCAAGTGGTGCTGCGCCCTCTTGTNTCACTGCAGGTCAGTTCGCTTGTGTTCGCTGGGAGTGCTCGAAGTGCTTGAAGATGCTAGTGCCGGAGGAGTCACAAGCTGGCAATGCACTTGATGGGAGCGCAATGAGCTTGATGTCCCTGCAGAATGTGGAGGTTGAGAATGCCACTGCAGACACACAGACTGGCGTGCCATTGTCATTGAAGAAGTCTGCCATCCCAAGTGGTGCTGCGCCCTCTTGTNTGCGCCCTCTTGTCCTTGTGGCAAGCGCTGCAGTCAAACCCGTCGAATCACTGCAGGTCAGTTCGCTTGTGTTCGCTGGGAGTGCTCGAAGTGCTTGAATATGCTAGTGCCGGAGGAGTCACAAGCTGGCAATGCCCTTGATGGGAACGCAATGAGCTTGATGTTCCTGCAGAACGTGGAGGTTGAGAATGCCACTGCAGAAACACAGACTGGCGTGCCATTGTCATTGAAGAAGTCTGCCATCTCAAGTGGTGCAGCTCCCTCTTGTCCTTGTGGCAAGCGCTGCGCTGAAACCCGTCGAATCACTGCAGGTCAGTTCGCTTGTGTTCGCTGGGAGTGCTCGCATTGTTAAGCCANTGGTGCAGCTCCCTCTTGTCCTTGTGGCAAGCGCTGCAGTCAAACCCGTCGAATCACTGCAGGTCAGTTCGCTTGTGTTCGCTGGGAGTGCTCGCATTGTTAAGCCATGGCCAAGGCCAGCATAGTTTGCCTTTCCAGTGCCATGTCCTGTATGTTTGTACAGTTGCTAGTGTGGCAATTTTGGTGTACAGATTAAGCATGATAAAGCAACAATGCCCTTTAATGAAAAGCGTTCGAATCTGCACGCTACGCTGTGGCGCCAAATCTGCTTTGAGCTCAGTTTCTGACTCATGCTCTCAGACTGAGCCATTGACTCACAGATGTCCGCGTCAAAAGGTTTGTGGGACAGAATCTGATGCCAGCGCACTTGTTAATCGGACAGTCTTGTGCCTGGCCTTTGAGATTTGGAGCCTTGACCGCACCATGCATGGAAGTGGCCATGGTGAATTCTTATAGCCTCGAGCCTTGGAGATTGAATAAGTTAGTATAAGTTACAAGAAGCTCTTGGGTCAAGTCTTTTCAGTTTGGCTGACTCCATGACTCGTAGAGGCCCAGATGGTCGGCGGCAAGGTCGACCTCTATCTCCACGGCTGGGGTGCCCAGTTTGAAAATGGAAAAACTTGGTACTAGGACACCCGACACCGTCAGAGTCTTCAGTTTTTGAGCAAAAATCACCCCATGGCGCCCCTGCCCGCCCGTGCCTTTCTTTTTCTCGTTTGGTTTCCGTGTTTGATCCATGACCCAACCACTGCTGCAACTTCTTTTTAGCCCAAACATCCTTGGGCAGTCAGCCAACTGACCCCAAATTTTGGCATGCACTTTCAGGCCCAGCTTGCCTTGCAGGCAATCAGAATCACCCCCACGGCGTGGCGATGAACTCAGCACTTTAAATGTTCATAAGCTTGCTATTTACAACGTCCTGGTTCATTGTTGATACATGTTGATACATCATGCGAGAGTATGTCCAAGTATCAGATAGATCCAGTTGGAATTCTGGGACCATGCTGCACCATGCTGCAAGCCACAGCGTGTCAAAGGCTTTCGAAACTTAGCATTCGCTTTGCACATGCTTGTTGCAGTGCTTTCCAAGCTGCAGTTCACTGCTAAGCTTTTGGCTCGTTGCCCGGTGGTTGTATGATGTTGTATGCATCGTTGAGGGACTTCAAGTAGGCTTGAAGAGGACTGGCAAATTCGTTTCGGTCTATGAGCATTGGTCTGAAATCCAAAAAACAAGGCACCAGGGGGAAGTGTCAACTTTTTGAGCAGCTCTACAGGTAGCTCTACACCATCTCACACTACATTCACTACATCACATGACAGTGAAGTGACATGAAGTGCGCCTTGAAAGCCTTAGGTGGTGGAACTGGAGGCGTTGGGAGCTTCACAAGCCCAAGGCGCAGCCTTGATTTTAATTTGGTACGCTTCAGCTCTAGATGGTCCAGGTTTATGCAAGGCTTGTCAACATTTGTCATCCATTGTCAACATATTCAACACCGTCTTTCAGCTGAAACTTGTTTGCCAGGGAACCCATGTGGCAGAGCAGCATCGCAGAAGTCGGCTACGTAGAGGGACGAACCGAACGTCAGAATCAAGTCCAATCCCAATCAGTCATGGTTAGTCTGACAAGTATTAGACACGTTAGACAAGTAGTCAAACTTCTCGTGAGATCTCTTAAGACTTAAGACTTTTATCATGGAAATCGCATGAAATCCAGGGGTACCCCGTCATCAACCCCTATGAGGGGCTTCTTGAACCTCTATTGTTGGGGGTGGCACCTGGGCGGTCTGCTATGGAATGCTTAGATTTCCATGATTTAGTACTAATTGATACTAATTGTATTATGTGCTATCACAAGTCACAGCCATGTGCACAAACAAATTCATTGTACTATATTGTACTTGCTGCTTGTGTGGACAACGCCACTGTTTATTCTGCTCCCGCATTGTCCTGTTGGGCCGGGTAGTCTGGGCATTCAGGAACCCAGAGCATGCGGAACTGGCTTTGCTCCACCTTCACCCAGGCAGGGGTCCATGGGCCTTGGGGGCTACGGCCGCAGTAGTCAGTGTAGCTGCTCTATCGAAAACTCTGTGGAAGGCATAGCCAGTCGCGCGACAATGCCTTGGCGTTGGCACTCGAAAGATCTCAGGCAGCATTGCCGTCGTGCGATATGCTAGTGAATTGGCAGTCGCGTTCACCGATCCTGCCAATCTTTCATGTGAATATTGAATCTGTCGCTATAGCGATGAAGACAAGTCACAGGTGACAAGCATTGACAAGTGACAAGCAAAGCTTTTCTCCCTCCCAAGTTGTGGCTCAAGTATTTCCTGTGCGCGGCGTGCGGGCGCACTGATCTGAACATTTGAACCATGGGAAATGTTTTGTCGTCAATGGACCCCGAGGCCCGGAAGAAGATGGAAGTCCGAACAGCAATTGCCATGAAACGTGCAGCACAGGCATGGGATGCCTGGGGCCATGCAGTCTTTCACTACAGTTTGGTGCCGGGTGTGTTTGCCTTCGGCTTGTGGTATTCTGGTGAGTTCACGATGAATCCGGTGACCCTCTTCTCCAAGATCTTCTTGGCCTAGAGGCTCAGGATAGGCTCTGGAGCACTGAGGTGCACAGAGGCAGCTGCATGATGACTCATGATGCCGAGAATGAGAGAACAGAGCTGCAACACAGCTGGCAAATTCCACCTTCGAAAGCTGGGGAAGACTGGGAAGATGTGTAAGAGAGGATGAACGCACAAAATTTTGAGATATTTTGAGTACAGCTGAGTCTGTAGTCTATTTTGATGATATTTGATGATATTTTCTTAGCCCATTCTTTCTTACTTTGATTCAATTTGATTCAAGCTTCCATGACTCAGCAGGGAGATTCCGAGGCCGTGGCCGTTGCCCCATTGCCCGCCCATTACCCAGCTAGAACAGTCTCACTTACAAAGCTCGTAGTGAGTGTCACTCACGCCGCGCTAACCAGATAAAAACGTGCATCGATTGCAAAGCGTACATGCAAACTTATTCGCTTGACCACTGCCCTGTGAAACCAAGACTTGGTGTGGACAGACTGAAACAGGAGAGATTCCGAAGAAAGCGATCTGCGCAGGACCACATTGAAGCCCTTCAGCGTGAGCGTGATGAAGCACAGCGGAAAGCTGCAGAGCAAGAGGCAGAGGCTGGACCTGGGCACGTCTGAGCGTCAAACATGTTCCAGAGTTTTCAGTCGTTATCACACATTTCCCAGTGTCAGCATTCGATCTATTTGGACTTAGACTTTATTTTGATGTATATTTATAATTGTGTGATATTTGTTTATATATGCTTATATTGTATAGTCCTTCAGAATTCCGGATGATTGAAATATTTGTTTGGGTCACATGGCAGGTCTTGAGGCTGACCATGTTGGTGGAGAGATCTGAGGCGCGGAGATCTGAGGTGATGTTGGCATCTCTAGGCTTTGAGTTTGCCCAAGTTTTTCAGGCGGGGCATTGCGCCCTTCTGGAAGAAAGACAGTTGGCACTCAAGGGGGTGGTGGATTAACAATGATTAACATGAAAAGTGGAAGAGGGATCATGGTGAAATGAAACGAAATTAAAGCATCATTTGATTCGATGGTGGTGAAATTGCAACAGGTTGAGCCTCGGTTGAGCCTCGGTGCTATGCAAAGCCGAGGCGAGAGCTGACAGAGGTGCAACGCCTACGGCGTGAGCATCGCGAGGCAAGGGACCAACTGGTGGCCTTGCGCGCTGAGGTGCGCCTGAAACAACTGGTCCAGATACGTCCAGATACGTCCAGATACGTCCAGATACGTCCAGATACGTCCAGATGTAGATCTCAGACCATCTCAGACCATCTCAGACCATCTCAGACCATCTCAGACCATCTCAGACTTGACATGATCTTTATTCGATCTTCCCACTGACGACTTGAGATGGCATCATTTGGTGCAGAAGCTTGAGCTGGACTGCATACCATGTTCTTTCTTTCATCTCCCCAAATTCTCCAAATTCTATGGAACATATGGAAGAATGAAGGGAGATGCATGAAGGGAGATTGCGTCCCTCTGTCTCAATTACAGCTGTACATCAACTTGCCACTGATGACAATGCCTTCTGTTGCGTGTGTGAGCAGGTGAACCAGACCAGGGGAAACTCTGAGGACAAGCGCCAGCGCCGGAAACTAAGCAAGGTGAAGAGTTTGAGTTTCAACTTCGCCAGTCAACAAAACATCCAAAAAAAAATCAAGTGGATTTGAGACTGGACAATTTGAGGTTTCGAACGCATCATTTCAGAACAGCGAGAGCAAATAGAAGCCCTTCAGGACAATTCCAACTGCAATAAACATCTTTCGAGCTGATGAGGGTAGGATTTGGTTTTGCTAATGTTGTGCTGATTTTCCAATCTTTATTGCTTTTGTGGCACAAACGAAAAAGACACCATGATGAGACATGCACGTCCCACACATTTCCACACTTATGCCGTCCAGAATCTGCCCTCCAACTGGCAAGAGCACAGGAAGCGAATGGCCTTGCTGAGCGCGAACTGCAGGACACGGATCGAATCTGTCTTCCTTCATCTTTATACTGTGTATATCGTACTATTTTATACTACATTTATAAGGCTTTGTACATATTCATTGATCTGAGTTTGAAGCTCCGCCCTTCATCATGCTGTGATAGATTTGCACAATTTCACTAGTATATAATAGTATATATATATATAATTAATTAAAATTATATATAATATCTGTGAATCATCATACTTCCTCGTTTTCTCTTTTTCTCAAGACTGTTGTCAGGACCGAGGCACACAGTCTTCAGATATGGAGACGGCGTTGTTCTCGTGCCGCTACTGCAACATCTACGCAGGGCTGGGTGCAGTGTGTTTCCAGGCAATGAAACGCATGACAGCTATTACTCTTGAACTTTTGGAGTCTCGGAAGCTAGCAGAACTCAACGGGGGAGGAATAATATGTCATAATATATCCCTTGGGCTGCTGGGAATGCAGCAGCTAGGCCCATGCAAACTGATGTGCTCATCCAAGCGATGCACGCATGGATGGAAATTTGAACTTTGTCAAAAAAATGTCACCCAAGGTGCTTGCAGGAGCGAACAGCACTGCTTCAGTTCATGGTTGACTTGCTCTCTGTGCCAATCCAAGCTAAGAAATGCTTTAATTTCCGGTTGCTGACATGATATTGAGGCATTGCAGATTCATGCACTTTGTCAAATTGATATTTCTACTTTATCAATATATGTATTATGTGATCCATAGTTTTGAGTTTGAAAAAATTGAGGCGCTCCAGACCTTGTTCTACGACCCAACACCTTTTACGCGTTTGCGCTTGAGATCTCCTTCTCCCACACCTGGTGGCGCAAACTGCCAGGGCCCAGGGTTTGCTCAACTTGCTTTCATCTGGCGAGCACTGCGCTTAAAGAAGTTACTGTAGTATTCCAGTATTTCCTCATTCGGCAAAACGATGATTCGGAATTATATTCCTGTATATTTCTGTGGAGTTTGTCAATGTTTGTAACATCACCAGGTGCTGGACGCAGGCGAGCAGCTTCCAGAGAGACCTGGCACAGGTTGGGTCGTCCTTTCAGACCTTGGTCCCACGTTGGTTCACCATGGTTCACCATGGTTCACCTTTCGCATTCGACACGACTCCAGTCAAGCCACTGGAAGGCATTCTGGATGCTATGCCTGCGCTTCCAGTGACTGGGTGTGGCTTGTCTAATGAAGTTGGAAGCATGAAATGGCATCCTCACGCACGAAGACACATCTTGAACATTCTTGAACACTATTAAATTTACAGATTTTACAGGTTATGTCAATGAAACGATACATTGGTCAAGCAATCCTGCAACCGACGCGCTTCCACCAAGTTGAGGCCAGCTGCAGGGCAGCCTCTTGACAGAAGCCTCAAAGATCTGCAGGCCGCGTACAAAGTGCTGAGTTGATTTGGTCTGAACCCTTGTCTAAGACTTTGTCTAAGAGCATCTAAACACCTGTGCCAGCATTGTGTTTGGACCCACCAAGCGGCCTGTACTTGCAAGTGCGGAGTTCCGCGAAGTTCTGTTGACAGGTCTCGGGAAGTGAAGATCTTAAGGAACTTTGCAGTGCTTTGGAGGGCGAGATTGCACAGGCACACGGTGCATCACTGTGATACTCTGAGCAAGGCATCATGGCTACAGTAGGAGCAGCCTCCCTGTCTTCTCCCAGGCCTCCCAAGCATTCTCTGCACAGGCGTGGGAAAACAGAGAAAGCACGGGACAATGGAAACCAGGGCAGCCAACGTGATCCACTGTTGCAATCTGTCGCACATGTTTGCCAAATTGTTTAAGTTCTTGGTCCATCTTGGTCCAACACATTCAAAAACCAAATTAATACAGGCACGGAGACACGACCTTCTGAACAGACAATCCAACGATAAAACGAAGCAGAAACCTGAATAGATCTGAACATATCTGAACATATCTGAACAGTAGATCTGAACAGTAGATAGATTTATACAAAATGCTGACACTTGCTGAGACATGCTGAGACAGAGACGAAGCCTCCACACAAACATGGGCACACATGATCACATGATGAACACATGATCACATGATGATCACATGTGCAAATGCAAAGCAGTTGCAGGTGCAGCGAGTCTTGGCGGAAGCAGAGCAGGCACGAAAAAAATGATTTGTGCTGAGTATCACTCCTGGTACAATGTCAGAGTATCGTCTAATATCCATCATATCTCGCAGCTAAGTCGTAGCAGCAAAGTGACGACAAGGGTACGCAGTTTTCTTATAAGGAACCAATCAGGAACCAACAGCTGCAAATCATATAAACAAGATTAAACAAGTTATTTGTGTGAAACTTCGCCAGACGATCAGAAATCAGAACTATATATTAAATATATACTAAATATTATATATTAAATATATATATATATACATTGAGTCGGGTCTGCGCGCACTCCTCCCTGCACAGAGCGCTCGAGCGGTGAGCACCGTGCACCAACCTGGGCAGCAAATGCGTGCCTGTGGTGCTTGGGTAGAGCAGGACTTGCAGCACATCTTCCTGAAACCATTTGAAACCATCTGAAACCATCTGAAACCATCTGAAACCATCTGAAACGAAATACTTGCACTTTGTTGACCTTCACGAATCATTTTTCCGTTTTGTTTTCAGTGGAGTCATATTCACTGCACGGGTTGTGCAGGGTTCTGGGCTTTGCGCAGGAGAAGCGCCGCAAAGAGAAACAGGGCCTGCCTGCTGATCGTGCCGTGCCATCTGTGGACTGGGGTGAGGCCAGGAGCATGTTTTTTTTGTTCCGGGACTGACTCAGTCTGCTCAATGTTTGAAGACATGACAACATTCTCAAACGGACGCGAACCAAAAACTGAAGCCGCTGAAGCCGCTGAAGCCGCTAAAGCCGCTGAAACTGTGTTCTGCAACAGTCTGCAACAGTCTGCAACCTTAGGAGCGTGCCCAGTACCTAAGCACCACCCGCGCTATGGAGACCAAGTTCGCACAGCTCATCAAGCTGCGGCGCCTCCTACAGGCAGGTACAGGTCTTCGCATGGAAGTTGTACGCAAGTCGATCACATTGTTCAACAACTGAAGCATATTTTAGAAAGAAACAAAATAGCGTCAACAATCGTCAACATAATGTCATTATTTCAAATCGTAAAGTGCGTTGAGAGTGCCAAGTTTGAAAGGGCTTGGATTCAGAAGGCAAACTAGGCTTGCTTTGCTTTGGAGTTGGACTAGCATGTTTGAGCAGTAACAGTATCGGTCTAGTTATGAGGGCAAGACAAGAGTGGTTTCTTCACAATTCTTCCAGCTGCATGGATGTCCATGATGTCCTTTGTTCTGGCAAATGATTGCACTGTATGCATCATGATGCATCTAGCTGCAAGATGCTGCAAGGCAAAATTCAATGCCGCCCGAAAGAAAGCGCAGACCACCAAATACTGAAAGGAGCGCAGCGGACGGACTTTGAGCTTTTGAATGAGCAGCCAAGAACAAGAACTATCCATGGAGGGCTGCAAGGGAAGTCCACAAGATCTCTCAGGCCAACTTCCAGGTACAATAGTGGTATGAATGCACACAAACGCGTCACTGCAGGTCGCGGCTTCCAGATGTGTCCAAATCTCTTCGTTTTCAACGTCATCAATTTTGGTCACGTTAGCCGGTCCGGTTGCCAGCACATGTGCCTTGCAGGAGATGATTCATGGACCGATGCCGATGTCACCGTTTGAGGTGCTGCAGGGCTGCTGACCAAAGGAAGTTGGCACTCAACACTGAACATTCAGATTTCATTTCATCTATATTTCATGTTGATTCATTTTGATGCATTTTGATTCATTTTGAGCACTGAGAGCTGCATGTTGGTTCTCCACGATTTACTCCTAGCCTGTGCTGAAGTTCTCCGGAGATCCGTATGTTCAGCCACCCAAGTTTCACAGAATCACTCCCATGTTGAAAAGAGACCAGCTTGAGTTATTTGGTGGTGGTGTGATCGATTCATAGTTGTTCAATGTTGTTCACCAAAAATGCAAAGTTCAATTTCACTTGATCAGAAGCTTGGTCATAGAAGACTGGGAGGTAGGCTGTGCTTTTAGAAATTCGGCATATGAGCCAGATGCATTTTAAATGAGTCCACTTGAGGGAAATTCGCTGTGCACTTTGCGCTGCATGACTCTTGACGATCTTAGCCAATGCATTTGAGAAAAAAAAACCGCGTCGCACAGTCCATATGATACAGCTGATGTGGTGAAATGCAGCCAACACTTTCCCACCTTCCCATCTCTCGCATACGGACGTGGTCCTTCATCCTTTTGGAAAGCTCTTCACACGTTAATTCGTAGATCTTGTCGCAGTCCAAAATCGCACAGTGGTTTTATAAGACCAGTGGAGCCTGCTGTGGGGTGATTGCGAGAGAAACCGAACACATTTGGCCTATCTCCGCACAAAGATGTTGCAGCACAAAACGTGGGCTGTTTTGGAGATGCTACAAACAGTGGAGGCGTTCTGTGCACTGCTGTGTGAGCTGCAAGTTTGCGCTTTCGGGGTTCGTACCACCCATCATCAACTGGGACTGAGCTCTTGCTGTTCATTGCATTTTTTACTTTTTTTTACATAATATCGAGCAGCTTGTCGAGTTTGTACTTTTCTGTTGAAACCCGGTCTGGTATGTTTCCTTTCACACAAAGCTTCTTAGAGACTTGCAGCTTGAAGGTTTTCACATACCCCAATCGTGTTCAACCTTCTGAAAGAACTCAAATTGATTATTGATCCGAGTCTGTAGTTCGTTTCTGATCTGCGACTAGGGAAGTAGTTGAACATACTGGTGCAGATGCTTGCACACCAGGGAACGGGCGCCAACATCGGGCAGCTTTAAGACCTGCTCACACCCTGTCCACCTTCTCTGCGTCCGCCCTGTGGAGCGCCCTCTACTTCGATTCTCTGTCACTGCCATCATCCTTGGCGTTTTGCAAAATCAACGGCACAAACCAAGTAGATCCAATTAGAATGACTTAGAATGAACCCACATCATGGCGACCTCTTCCCCCAAACCTGGACCATCCTGGACCTATACTCCATTGCAACAGTCATTGGTCTGCCGAAGGTTGCGAGGGCTTGTGGCGCCTCGTTACACTGATGTGCAAGTGGCGCTAGGCTTCATAAATGATCTTCCTTCAGGAATCCTGGCGCTTGAATTGATGCAGTAATGAACCATGAAGAAATAATCAGCTGACCAGTGCGTAGATAGATGTACAGTATCTATCCAGCCAGTCTATCTATCTACCTACCTGATCTATCTACTAGTACTAGCTACCAATCTACTAATCTACCAATCTACCAATTATTTTCAATCATTATCTATCATGCTCCTTAGTTCTCTATCATCATCTGTCTTACCTATCCAATCCAACCTAAATCATGCCTAAATCTAATCCAAATCTAAATGCAGATGTGAACCCAAATCTAGTCAAATCATATCTATGTCTATGACATTCTATGACTATTTGTCTATTTATCAGTGATCCGCCATTGCAACCCTGCAAGTTCCGTCAAATGTCGCAACGGAGTTTGCGCAGGCGGCTGCGTGTTCCGGTTCTCTTTCCCAGTGGCGAACAGACAAGACATCAAAGAGATGTATCTGGTTCTAGTAGTCATGAAAATTAGGTGATGCCAGCCAAAAGCGTGGCTATTTGCAAGAGAAGTGGTGCTTGGAGGATCTGAAGGCAAACTGGCAAACCTTTGAAAGAAAGAAAAGCACTATTCCGTCTCAATAAAGGCACTTTATCAGACCAAGCTGCTTGTGACAACTGAAAGACAGCAAGAACAGTGTAGGGATGTAGAGGGTAAACAGCGGCAACATTGAGCAAGAAGAACTGCGCATTTTGGCATAGAAGAGCATACTCGGCCAAAACCCTTGTGCAAAGCGCATGCTATGAATCTGTACCACATTGCCTCAAATTCCTTTGTTCCATGCGGAGCAGAAATACTAACGCTTTTGGATTAGGACTGTATGCTCTCAAAGCGTTTTTTTTGCAGCTATGTTTCCCCGGCAATAGTTTGGTTCATTGGAACGCATGGCTTCATCTAGGACATTTTTGTTTGAAAACTGGTTCCCACCAGAAGTTACGGAAGTATACGGAAGTGGCTTTTAGTGGTCTTACCAGCTTGAACCCCTGAGCTGGGTTGTTCGTTTGAACATTGCTGAACCACGTAAACCCGCACGTGCCACCATAAGAACTCTGGCAGTAGGACACATAAGAAACGAACATTGGCTTTCAGAAATTGTACAAACATGAGGTAAGCTATGAAACTTCCCAAATAGCTGCCCCCTCGCTGCCAACGCCCCTCCTCCTGCTCCATTTTTGCGCTTACCCAAGACAGTGGCAAAACGACCTGTTGAACTGTTGAACAATGTTGAACATATTCTCGGGACCTGATTAAAAATCAAAGCTTTTACAGATTCTAAAACCATGTAAAAGCCTAACGCAGATCATAACAACAGGAATCAATCAAAACCTATGCCAAACCTGAATAAACACCAAACCAACCTTAAACAGACCCTGAAGCAACCCTCAATAAACATCAATAAACACTAAGCCAACCCTAAATAAACACCAGACCAACCTTCAAACAAATCCTACACCCCTCAAATAAATTCAAATCAACCCCTAAATAAACCTGAACGAACCTCAAGTAGACCCTAAGCCAACACTAGATAAATCCTAAACCAACGCTAACTATATAGAATTATGCCGACATAAATGAATTATATAAAATTATATAAACCGTGAAACAACTCTAAAGAAACTTATACCAACTCTAGATAAACAAAAGCAATTCGACAATTAATCCTGAACCAATGCTGAAAAAACAACACCAGCCCTAACGTAAAGCCAACCCTACAAACAAATGTGTAACCAACTTGAATCAAACCAAAACCCAACCGTAAACAATTTCGAAATAAATCCTACACCAACTCCAAGCCAATCCAACACCTATCAATAGATCGAAGCTAACCTTAGGAAGATCTTAAACCAACTTTCAAGAAAACCTAAACCTTAAACAAATCCAATTCGCTGAATACATCCAAAATCAATTCCAACTAAGTTTGAAAACAGCAATTAGAAAACCTTTATACGAGCTAAACCCTGCAGAAATCATAAAACAATCGGAAAAATCAAGTATCTAAAGCGTCATTAAAACTTGAGCCGAAAGTCTGCCACGGAGGGGCTCCAACATCTTGCAAAGACCTTGCAAAATTAAAAACTCGAGCTCATAACGCTGCAAATTTCATGCAAACCGAAAGTTTCGATTCGAACATGTCACAAATGTCATTTACATTCATTTACAATGCACAATATGTAAAAGGATTCAGCTATACAGTGAACGATGAACAGTTTGAGCGCCAACATGTTTCAAATACCAAGATGTGCCCCATGAGCAGCTTGGTGCGTTCCAGTGCAGGATCAAAGTCCGATGATTTTCGCGTTTTCCGCTTTCCAGGGAAATTTCATTCCAATTCCCAGCAAGTGCCAGGAAATTGCCACTATATGAGCAAAAAGGCCAAACTTCCTGAGTGAAGATCTGCATTTGGACTCTAAAACCCATACGTGCACCACCAAAACCGATAAGTAGAACTTCATACTTGCTTCTTCAAAAAGGTGTTTAATTTGTGGCTTTTGCCCAAGACATATTTTTTCTTGTGACATTCATGCCAATCCCACTTTGCAACAGCGAAAATGATCGAAAATGCACGGCCAAACAGCGAAAATGCCTGACCACGGGGATTGACAATTCTATACAATTCTCGCAGCGGCATTTGTTCCGAGGAACGGTGTTTATCCGCAAGAACGGCGAAAATTCTAGTACTTTTGAGCAACAGCAGAAATAAGTACAACATCGAAGATCCAGGTACTGTCGGATTCGCAGCCTTGTTTTGGCAGCAATTTCTTATACAAATCTAGTTTTTCTTGACAATGAAATGAAGTGCCGCAATCTTGCCACCCTTCCAAAAGGATCAAAAAGGTCCCCGGCCCTGGCCTGATTTTCACCCTTTTTGCATTTCGCCCGTTCGAGTCAAAGACATCGGTCCAGAAGAACCCGGGGTGAGAAACAAAACATCACTGTGACTTGCACGAATCAACGTAGACCTACATATTTGCAAGCCCACCTCGCTGGTTGCTAGCGAGTTCAGCGCATGATGTTGCTCGAAAGAAAACCTGTAAGAAAGAAATTCGCCGACCCTGGTTTAATTGGAAGCAAAGCTAAAACATTCTGAGCGGGTGTTCATACACCTCATGGTGCCTAACCGTTCTTCACCTTGAACTCTTCTCCAACCCACCACTCATAGCAACATTCTGATTCCGTAAACAGTATCGAACTTCTGAAGGCGTTTCTTAGTGGGAACGTGGCCAAACCACACAATGCAATTGGAGAGGCCAGGGCGTTGACGAATGTCATCCGCAAAGCAAACGGACAATTTCATGTTTCTATACGCGCGTTTTGCAATGATAGTTGACTGTTCACTCATTGGCATCCACAAAGTGAAATCTTCAACGATCAGAACCATAGCCGAAAGCAAAACAATTTAGCACAAAATGCTACCCGGACGTTGGTTTAAATTGTTGCTGCTGCAACAGGTGCAGCTGCAACCTGTTGCAACATGCTGCTGCCAACAGCTGCGGCCAACCTATTGGTGCAAACCACTTCCAGCAGCGCATTGAACTGGAAATAGACGAGCAAATATGTATGCGACGTACTCGTATTTGGCACGCCGACAATTTTATGACGAGAGAAATTCGGCACAAAAATAAGGACGAACGCTGTAGCCGACCAAAAACTTGCCGATCGTTTGCCGGTTAAATTTGACACCAAAACTGGAAAACATGTTCTTTCAGGTAGGAGCTGGACGGCAAACATGTCACTGTCAATGATGTGGCCTTCGCGAGTTTTTCTGGTTCGCAAATTGTATCGTGCTTCATATGATTTGTATATGTTTAATTGTGTTTATATAATACGTTTGAAGATTTTTAAACACATTTGCCATTCTTTGCCACCACTGGGTCCGGTTTGACGTTGATGCTTTCATGCGGGCATTTTTTGGACAACCGCAGCAATAATTCGAGTGGTTGCTCCCTTACCGTTGCCAACATTCATACCGGGTTCGTAAAAAAAAAAACAACAACCATCCCATGAAGTACAGCACCATTTACGTCATGTCGCCCCCGTCACCCAATTCAGTAGTGTTTTTACATTTGGTGGTTCGCGGCCTTCCAAAAAAACAACAATTTTTGCAGATGGTGTTCGACACTTCCGATCGCAACATGGAAGTTGGGGGTTGGTAATTTCGGAATCCATGTGGTTTTTGTGGGCGTTTTGTGAAACCCGGGGAGGGAAATATGCGCGCAGAAGTGTTTTAATATCCCCCTTGATTGAAACTCTATGGAATGGAAGGGCTTATTAACCTTACAGATTGGAAGAACCAGACCCATTCCATAAAAAACCGACTTTGGAAAATTGAGGTAAACACCGTTAAATCAGAGAACTGACCCGTTCACTTAATTTCACAAAAAATGGGGGCCCAATCCATAATGTAAAGGTGCATTTTTCCCTTGACCCTATCAGGTAAAACTCGACAAATTCATAATGTAAACGTTTTTAGGTTGATCATGCTTAAGGCGTCCCCCCAAAACGTTTCCATAATGTAAAAGCTGGAAGGTTGGATTGTGATTCCCAACATTTGGTGATGGTTGATGTGTTCAAGATATGCACTTCCATTTTAGAAAAAATGATCTATGAGCGCTCACGGGTCCAACATGAGGATGTCAAGTAAAGATCCATTTATATGGATATACTTTGGCTTATAAATTTTTGGAAGGTTCACGTGTGATAACATATTCCAAACTTAAAATTGTCTTAAAATATCGACAAAACATCAAAAACAGAACCCCTAAATTTATCGCCCCTTCCATTCTGTATACACATGTATACACCAAATTTTGGGCGTTCTAACATTTTTTTTTGCGGTTTCCTTTATATAGTGGGCAGTTTTTTGCATATTTGGCCTGGTATCGAACACAAAAGCATCCTTCCATAATATATACCCTGTCAAGTTCACGCCGTGAACCGGTTGATCCGACCGACTGACATTGCTGTGTGGCTGAAGGGTGGGATCTGACCGCGGTGCCGATGAGTCAAAGAAGGGCTAACGCCTCCAAACCCAACCAAAGGGTACTTCTTCAAACCCCCGAAGACTTCGTGGGCTTTTGGGTGAGAACTTGTTGTTGGTAGCGGAGCCGGTCACCCCGGCAATATCTAAGACAGGCTCTGAGGCACCACCCTGTTGCTGCCATGCCTCCGAAAGCAGATGGCGCTTCTTCAGCAGCATCTGGTGGCGATGATGCCTTCACTGGCAAAGCCGACTCTTATGTGCCGACCTTCAGTGGCAAGCAGTCCGACTACAAGGAGTTCAGGCGACGCTGCGACATCTATGCTGCGAAGATGAAGCTGGCGAAGAGGGAGAATGAGACGGTCTTCAACATTATGGCTTTGTTGAAGGGCCAAGCGTGGGATTGCTTGGAGGACCTCGAGATCGATGACCTCTCCAAGGAGACTGCCTACAAGGTTGTCTTTGACCGGCTCGACGAAGCCTTCAAGTTTGACCCGCTGACCGAGCTCCCTGCCGACTTCGGGGCCTACTTTGTGAAGCTGCAGCGGAAGAGTGGGCAGACCGTGCAGGAGTACCAGACGGAGTACTTGCACGTGGAAAGGCGCCTGACTTCGGTGCACCAGCTGGACTTGCCTGAGACGGTTCGTGCCTGGTGGTTCCTGAGGAGAAGTGGCCTGACTAAGGACCAAAGGCAACTGGTGCTGACTCAGTTGGGCGAGACTGGCCTGACCTTGGACAAGGTGATGAAGGCGATGAATTTCATCATCGGACAGGATAGCAAGTTGGAAACTTCTTCATCCAGTCGATGGCAAAAGAGTTCTACCACCTACAAGGCTGCCTACCTGGCCGAGGATGATGATGTGGAGGATGACTCCCAGTTTTGGGACGACGATGCATACTATGAGGATGACTACCACATCGACGCGCAGGAGGACTACTACTACGACCCCAAGGAGAAGGTGGACGAGACCTATGCCGACGACATCTACGATGTGGAGGAGTATGACAACATTTTTGCATCCTCTGTGGAGGCGAAGAACCAGCTGAATAAGCTTCGCACTTCGCGCGGCTTCTACCCTGTGGTTGCCATGGTGCAGGGCCCAGTGAATGAGAACAAAGGCAAAGCAGCTGTGAAGGGTGGCAAAGCCCGTGGAAAGAGCAAAGGGAAACCTTTGGGTAAGAACCAAAAGGTTCGATCCAACATCGTGGACAAGCAGCCCTTGGACTTGGAAAGTCCCTGTGCCTACGTTGTGGTCAAGCAGGACATCGTGCCCGAGACTGTCCTGCAGGAGCCTCTGATGCGAAGAAGCGCAAAGCTGAAGCCACGGACGACGCTGACGTCCATATGGTGGCCGACACTGAGCTCTATGCGGCTGACTATAACCACCCCAACGACTGTGCTGTGCAAGATGGTGGAGCCGCTTCAGTGCTAGGATCTGCGAAGAGCATTGTCAACTACATTGTCTTCATGCAGAACCACGGCATCGACGTCGACAACGAGGTGGAGTGCTCCACATGTGAGAAGGGTTTCCGGCATGGCAATAGCCAGAGGGAGGTGACAAATCTATGCTGCCTGCTGCCGACGTTCATTGGTGGCCAGAAGCAGAAGATCCTCTGCTATGTCATCCAAGGTGAAGCCCCAATTTTGGTCGGGCTCAGACATCAGGCTAAGTTCTTGTGGCACAGTCTTGCCAAGAACCCATTGCATTGGGGTGTAGCTCTTGGTGAAGGAGAGCTGATTGACCCTTGAAGGAACGTAGGTCACGGCTTCCTTGAGGTTCTCCAATGTGGTTCCACCTCTGCAACTCCATCCGTGTAGAGTTCAAGAGCTCTTCTCACCAGCTGATGTCGTCTTTCCACCACGCCAAGCCAATTGTGGCTTTCTGCAGGGGCAACTTCCAGGATAATTCCGTGATCGGAACATCAATCTCTCACGGCTTTTGATTCCCAGCCTTTTGCGGAATCCACCCTCAAATACTTTGGCACTCCAAAGTGTCGCACCCAAGCTTTTTCGATGCCCTTCAAGAATTCAAGAAGTTCGTCGACTTCTCAGAGGCCAAGATGGGGACGGCGAGGTATCGGGTCGCCTCATCCACCATGGTGAGACCACATTATCGATCTGGTCCAAGTTGAATCCACCTTGAGTCCACGACCAGTCGATTGCCAAAGACAGTGGATGAAATTCCGCCAGATGGTGGTACTTGAAAAGGTTTGGCACGATGATGTCATCTGGACGGGTCAGATTGACGCCTTGGACGAGCAGACCACCTTTGCCAATGCCCAACAACGTCGACTACAAGCTGGCATTGCTTTTTTCAAACTGATTCAGATGCCAAGCTGCGTCGTGCGATGGCTCAGAAGTTCTATGAGGGCATGGATTAAAGTTGTGATCGGCCAGCGATGCTGGCATTGGAGAATTCAGGGAACTGGCAATCTGCAAAAGGCTAAATGGAAAGGCCCTGCGAGATGTGTGGCCAGTGAATTTTCCCAAGATGGAGGTAAGGTTGTGGTTCACTGGTTGGTGCATGGAACCTCTTTGCTGCGCTGCTCTCCAGCACATGTTCGCCCTATGGTCGAGGAGATTGGTTCCAATGTGCCCATCAACCCTGAAGCAGCCCTGAAAGACCTGGAGGAGATCAGAGCAAGGTCTACAACTCAATTCCGGGACATGGCCAAGGAGTCTAAACCTGTGGAACCCATCCTGGAAGACCTCTACGACGAACCTGACCATGACCCTCCTGCTGCAGTCAGTGATGATGAGGGATATGCGCCAACCGAGATGGCGCCAGAAGAAGCTGGAATGGAACTTCCAACCGAAGTGTCTGGCATTGTGCAGATTTTGCTGCCTGGCTTGCGAGAACGGGAAGAAAGAGAAAGATCACCAAGGAGGCGCCGAGAAAGTGATGCTTCCACTGAACTACCTGGACCTTTGGAACATCCGCTGGCACCTGCGCTACCAGGAGACCATCCACCTCCCGAAAGACCTCCGGATGGTTCACCAAGCAAGCGTGCGAGAACTGATCTCGAAGTTGCTGCTGCCACTCCAGTGCCCGAAGAACCTGAACGGGATGAACTGGCAGTCGACGATGTGAGGTGTGTTGACTTGGCAAAAGGCACATTGCCCGCTGGGTGGCGAGTCGTTGACAACGCCTTCGAGTTGGATGAGGCTTGGCTTGCTACAGCAACTGGAGTGAACCATCTCCGACCAGGTGAAATCAATGTTCGAGAGCTCAATGTCTCTGAGCGGGAGAAGGTGATCCAAGCAAAGATGAAAGAGCTGGAAAGCTTCTTTGCCAACAAGGTCTGGGAGTTCACTGACCTATACTAACCTCAAGGCCAACCAGGTGTCCAAAAACCGAGTGGTCACAGCAAGATGGGTGCTCACTTGGAAACAGGGCACGCCTGATGCAAATGGCCAAATTGGCCCACTTCGTGCCAAAGCCAGATTGGTCCTTCGAGGATACCAAGATCCTGACCTGATGACCCTGGAGAAGAACAGCCCCACGTCACAGAGAACTGGAAAGATGATTCTTTTGGTGGTGGCGACAATCCATGGATGGCATCTCTGGTGTGGCGATGTTCAAACCGCCTTTTTGTCAGGAGCTGGCTTTGACCGTGAGATCCTGGTACTACTTCCCAAAGATTGTGCTGGCCTACTTGGTTGTGATCCAGCCCTACCAGTTCACATGCGTATGCTCAAATCAGCATACGGACTTGCCGATGCCCCTCTGCTTTGGTTCCGAGAAGCCTCAAGGCGACTTGTTCGACTTGGGTGGAAAGCTCAGGAGCTCGGCAAATGTACCTTTGCGTACTACAACAAGGCTGGTGAACTTGAAGGATTACTGATCCTGCACGTGGACGACATGCTGATCGCAGGTCGCTCTGACCCCAGCGAGTTTCAAGACATGCTGGTCAAGCTGAAGCAGGACTTTTCCTTCGGCAAATGGGAGGAGCTGAGCAATGGGAAGAAGATCGCCTACTGTGGAGGAGATTTGCGACAAGAAGGATCGAAAGTGCTGATGGGCTATGAATACCTCAAGAAGGTCTGTCCGATCAGCATAGCGAAGGGCCGTGATGCCAAGGAGAAGCTGAGCCGTGGTCTTCTTGGAGCACTTCAGTGGCCTGGCGGACAAAGGATGCCTGCTCTGTGTGCCACTACAAGCCTTTTAGCAGGTGAACTTGCATTGGGCAATGGCGAGGTGATGCAGCAGCTCAACAAGTGCCTGCGCTTTGCCAAGGAAGCCTCGAAGCACCCCATGGTCTTTGACAAGATCGTCGAGAAGGTGTCCGACCTGGCGATCGTGTGCTTCTGCAACGCCGCATTTGGCGTGAGGCAAGATCTGTCTTCACAGGGTGGCTATCTCATTGTCTTGACGGACAAGCGAGTGCTTCGTGGAGAAAAGTGCAAGTTCTGCACAGTGGCATGGAGGAGCTTCAAACTTCTTCGAGTGTGCCGGAGTTCCCTGTCAGCTGAGAGCCAGTCAATGGCTAGTGCACTGGAAGGGACCCTGCTGGTGAAGCTGTTCCTCAAAATGCTCTTGGGGCACAAGCTGACCATCGACGAGGCCCAGAAGAACCTCAACATGGACACCGCAGTGGTCACCGACTGCACTGCTCTCTACGATTTGCTGCAGAGAGATGGCGTTCAGTTTTCCTTGGACAAACGTGTTGCAACCGAAGGACTTGTCATCAAAGATCTACTTCGACAACTACATGCTCAGCTACGATGGGTATCATCAGAGCGACAAGTTTCTGATGGAATGACAAAGCTGGCAACTCGTCAGCACATGGTGGACGTGCTCAAATCTGGCTACATCCAGCTGATCGCTGACGAGAACTTCCAAGCGGCCAAGAAGAAGAGTGCGGCCGACCGAGAGACCTCGAGATTGGCGACAGCTTCAAGGATTGCAGCAGCTACTGTGGCCTTAGTGCCTGCCGAGAATTTGAAGGGATCCGCAGAAGCAGGAACATCCAGCTTCAACTTCACCCTTGACCTTGGCTTCATCATGACGGTGCTCACCATGATTGCCTTCCCTATGATGATCGGGCTCTGGCATTGGTGGACTACATCGTCTACTTCATCTACCGCGCTGGCGGCTGCTGATGATGATGCTGCTTCTCCAACTGAGGAGAGGGTGGTGGACATTGGAGTCCAAACAACCCTCAGTGGCTATGAGATGCAAGCGCTCTACGAGCAGTTTGTGGAAGCCGACATCCGGCTGGACAGCTACAAGCAAGAGATCTCTGACCTGCTCGGAATGGTTAAGCAATATGAGGAGGTCGAGCTGGAGCACTGCAAGGAAATCGACCTGCTGTCCCAGAAAGAGTTCGAGCTGCGACGCTTAGCTTCAGCCTCCCTTTTTCACACCAAACATAGCACTCAGTATCACGGCAAGAGAGATTGCAAGTATCTCCATCGTGAAATCATTCACCTTTCAGCCTGCACAGATTGCACAGCTTGTACATTTCCCCCGATGTCAAGTTCACGCCGTGAACCGGTTGATCCGACCGACTGACATTGCTGTGTGGCTGAAGGGTGGGATCTGACCGCGGTGCCGATGAGTCAAAGAAGGGTTAACGCCTCCAACCCCAACCAAAGGGTACTTCAAACCCCCAAAGACTTCGTGGGCTTTTGGGTGAGAACTTGTTGTACCCGAAAAACGAGTCCAATTTTTTTAGTAAAACAGGATGCCCCTTCCATTTAATAAATATTTTTTAATGGAATGGTGGTGCACGACGTGCTACCCATCAATCAAGGGGGATGTATTGACATTTCATGGCATGTTGCCTTGGATGCTGGTTTTGCTCTGTGGGGACTGTGACGTGACTAGACACGTAAAACAAACGTAAAAATCACAATAACGCCAAATTGGACATAAGACACTTTAAAATAAACATAATGTGGATATAAAATTATAAACTCCATACAGCACAAGGACAAGATGAAGACAAATACACACTAAAGTAACTAAAGTAACATGACACCTACATGGAACAAACCGCAACATCAAGTAACCACACAGAATTAAAAACTGCAGTAAGAAATCCTCATCAAAACATTAATAAACTGAGCATACCATGCACACAAAAAAAAAAATGCAACAAAAAAAACAAAACGGTTGATGCACGTGAAATGCGTGACGGGACGGCAGACAACCAGGACAAGAGGCCGTCGAGACCGGCATGAGAATGTTTCAGTTCTGTGAGGTTTCAGCGTGTGTAGCGTGTCATGGCGTACTGGCGTGATGTTGTGATATGCTATTTTTGTTTCATGATTTTGTTGATGTGTTTCCACATTCTCGTTGAACTACACTCACTTGGGTTCAGATCAGTTGCAATCTCATTCATGATCTTCACTTCTTAATTCCAATTATCGGAGTTTTGACGACGCAATTGGCAATTCCAATTCGCCAGCTTTGAATTTGAATTTGAAACAGTTTGACTGTGGGGAGGTCCTGAACAACCGCGTCGTTTGGCCGCCGGTGTCAATGGACACCCTTGACAGCCGCTGGTCATGTGCTACAACTGCTCCGAATGATGGTTTGAGAAACATATGCAAACACACTTGGAAGGTTTCGTTCGCTTTTCGTTTCAATTGCCTAGGCAGTTGTAAGGTTCTGTTCGCTCTTTGTTTAACTGCCACTGCATGCCACTGCATTCGGAAAGTTCTTTTCATTTTTCGTTTCAACCGCCAATGTTCGCTTTTTGTTTCAACTGTCAATGCGTTGGCAAGGTTTTGTTCGCTTTTCGTTTCAAGTGACATTGCATTTGAAAAGATTTTGTTCGTTTCCCGTTTGGCCACTGCATTGCCACGGTTTTGTTCTTTTCGTTTCAACGGCCACTGCATTTGAAGGTTTCGTGCGTTTTTCGTTTTAACTGGCCATGCATTTGCGGGGTTCTGTTTGCTCTTCGTTTGATTTTCCACTGCGATGGGGGGGTTCTGTTTATTTTTCGTTTCAACGGCCACTGCATTTGAAGGTTTCGTTCGTTTTTCGTTTCAACCGACCATGCATTTGCAGGGTTCTGTTTGCTCTTCGTTTCATTGGCCACTGCATTGGGAGGGTTCTGTTTATGTTTCGTTTCAACGGCCATTGCATTTGAAGGTTTTATTCGCTTTTCGTTTTAGCTGCCAATGCATTTGCAAGGTTCTGTTCGCCTTTCGCTTCAACTGCTACTCCATTCGCAAGGTTCTGTTCGCTTTTCGTTTCAACTGCCCATGCATGTGCTAGGTTCCATTCGCTTTCGTTTCAACCGCCACTGCGTTCGCAGAATTTTGTCAATGTTCGTTTCAACCGCCTATGCATTTTGCTTGCCTTGCGTTTCAACTCTCCATGCATTTGCAAGATTCTGTTCGCTTCTCGTTTCATGCGCCACTGCATTTGCGGGGTTTTGTTCGCTTCCCGTGTTAACTGCAACTGCATGCATTGACAAGGTTTTGTTCGCTTTTCGTTTCTACTGGCACTGCGTTGGCACGGTTTTGTCCGCTTTTCGCTTCAACTGCCACTGCGTTGGCAAGGTTTTGTTCGCTTTTCGTTTCAACTAAAACACTGCGTTCGCAGGGTTTTGTTCGCTTTTCGCTTCAGCGGCCACTGCATTTGAAAGTTTTGCCGCTTTTTGTTTCAACGGCCAATGCGTTGGCAAGGTTCTGTTCATATCTCGTTTCAAAGGCCACCGCATTTGCAAGGTCCTGTTCGCTTTTCGTTTCAACTGCCACTGCGCTCGCAAGGTTTTCTTCGCTTTTCGTTTCAACGGCGGCTGCATTGGCAAGTTCCTAAATGAAAAATGACCGGCCAAACTTGGCGTCCCAAATTATTCGGGATCAGCTTCTACCCAGGAGCTGCTCGAAGACGCCGTGCGTTATCTTTCAAAGCTTGGTGCCAGGCCGTGGTGCTACGGTGGATACATGGCTTTGATGCTAGCAATGCAGAAGCGATTCTTTGATCATGATCCAATGCATTGTCGGCATAGATATCCTCAATCATCTGAACTTACTATGAGTTTACAAACGCTTCTGTGGAGAGTTTTTTTTGTGATGCGACGTGCCAAATCGCGTACCCTCTCCAGCTATTCGACCGCCACATGATTGATGACCGCGGCATGATGTCGGGCTTTTTCTTGGCGAGCGGAAACAACGAGGGCAGCCTGGCAGTACCTATTGGTTTGGTGACTAAGTGACTGGCCTAGCGGTCCTCCAGATGTTTTGTGCGGGGACACTCGTGGCTTAGTTTCAACTGAGTTTGAGGCATTTTTGTTGTATTAATCAAAAGACCCGAATACGATCTGATCATATCTCATCATTTACACACCACGGTTGAGGGAGAAAATTTTGCACCACTTTTGTAAAAAAAACTCTCCTTTAACTCCAGAATTTTTTATATTGTTTCTAAATTTCTAACCTTAACAGGGTCTCAAAGCCAACGTTGTGATTGACAGAAATCCTGCACCACCCACATGCACATCCCAACATTGAAATTAAGAGGTCACAGGAGAGATCGTTTCATGCTTGAATTTTATATCGGCGACATGGTGGTGCAGGATTTCCTCCATCAACCGTATGAGTGTATCCTCAGATCATTCTTTCTATAGGTGACGTCCTGTACCCAATGAGCACGAACGAACGTTCTCGTGTCCCCAACAGATCAAACGGAAGTTTTTTGTGTCTTGAGGAGTGTCCGCATGCTCGCCAGGTGCCTGAGATGATTCCACATGACACGTCAAGTGAAGGAAGGGCTCAAGCTCAAAGAGGGGAAAAAGAATGTATGAGGTGCTAACGTGCTCACAGTGAATCCGTTGTGATTTGTACCACCTTAGTACTACCTTGCAAATGGTTCTTGAGCTTACACAGTTTTCCCACCCAGGATTTCTAAGGGCTTCTGAGATTGAGGTGGACGTGATTGCCAGCAATCATGTCATGCATATAGTGCATCGTTGTTGTTGTTGTTGTTGTTGTTGTTGTTGTTGTTGCTGCTTAGTCGAAAAGGTGAAAAGCGAAGCACCCGGGACCTTGGAACAAAATCTAATCCTTGAGATATCTTGAGATTAATTCTGCATACCTTCTCTTGTACACAAAAGTACGCCATGAATCTATGAAAAAAATGCCTTCAACACATCTCTTCAGCACTGTGAGAGCAATGTAATCGCAGCCATGTAACAACTTCATGCATGAAATATTTTGCCATAGAGAGGAACAGGAAGGGACCTATGAAATTTAACCACACTTTTTATTCATTTCGGACCACAGCAAGGTCCTTCATGGGGCAGGCAATTCATGGGAGATTCCCTACCAAGCAACCTGTGCATCCATGATGCCCTATGTATGCATTGTACACCGCTTTGCGGCAATGGCCCGCATTCCAAAAAAAACAAAATTTTGGAAAATTGAGGGAAACCCTTAAATCAGAGAACTGACTCCGTTCATTCCATTTCATGTGGCCCAATCCATAATGTAAAGGTGCATTTGTCCCTTGACCCTATCAGGTAAAAATCGACAATTCCATAATGTAAACGTTTCAGCCTGATCATGTTTAAGACGTCCCCCAAAAACGTTTCCATAATGCAAAAGCTGGAAGGTTGGATGGTGATATCCAACATTTGGTGATGGTTGATGTGTTCAAAGATATGCAATTCAATTTTTTTACAAAATGACATCTGAGCGTTCATGGGTCCAACATGAGGATGTCAAGTAAAGAGCCAATAATATGGATATACTTTGGCTTATAAATTTTTGGAAGGTTCAGTGATAACATATTCCAAATTTAAAATTGCCTTACAATATCGACAAAACATCAAAAACAGAACCCCTAAAACCAGTGCAGGGTTGCCTCGCCCATAGGGACGCCAGCAAGGATCACCGGCATTACGGGCAGCTCGTCGAGCCAAAGAACGCACATATCCCGAACTGGTGCGTAGCGACAGATGCTGTTTAGCGGTGTTGGCCATGGTAATCGGTGGGAAGTGGAACCACGAGAAAGCTGAGTTCTTACGCCTTTTGGCAAAGGCTTGTAGCGCTCAGTCCTACCAGCCCTTCGACCAGCAGCCGTCCAGGCATCCATCGCACGGTGGTCTGCCAGCGCAGGCGCCGTTTGCCGCCAGCCTCACCCTCCTGGACCCAGCCTCCCACACAGTCCCAGATGGAGAGATGCCACAACTCAGCACCCTCCTTGAACACCACCCCGGCACCTCCCCCCCCTCGGCGAAGCGTTACAAATGCCCAACAACAACAACAACATTTCGCCTCCCTCTGCGAGCTTGAGGGCCCCCCCTTGGACTTTCACCCCATTTCACCCCCTTTTTGCCAAAGTCCAAGTGGCCCGGCACTTGGTCAGCGGAAACTGTGAGTGCGACACCGGAACACAGACTTATCGCGCAGTCGAAAGGGCGCGCGGGAAAGGAAAAGAAATTGATCGCCCCTTTCATTCTGTATCAACCAAAGGTTGGATGTTCCAACCTATTTTGTTTGTGTTTTCTATTATATAGTGGGCAGTTTTTTGCATATTTGGCCTGGTATCTAACACAAAAGCGTCCTTCCATAATATATACAGCAAAAAAAGGCCAATTTTATAGTAAAACAGGGCGTCCCTTCCATTTTATAAACAATTTTTTAATGGAATGTTGGTGCGCAACGTGCTACCCATCAATCAAAGGGGATTTTTTAATCTTTTTTGATTGTTGATATGCGTATCAATGTCGACCACGACACACCCACACACAGATACAAACATACATAGCGATGCAACAACATTGGTTTTTGAAACCCAGCCATCTTCTGAATCTGGGAGGAATTTTTTCCTTTTCATTTAATGCTGATATGCTTATTACTGTGGACCATGACACATGCACGCACGCATACACACTTATGCGACAAGCGCACGAAGATGGATGCCAAGGCCACCATCAGTTTGTTGAAAACTACGGAACATCACTATGCAACAAAATATAGCATTTTGGAAGGGGTTCTACTTATGACCCAGCGCAGGAATGCTGCATGCCCGATTGGGGCAAACAGATACACAGCAGCTTGACAGGTGTTTGTTCCGGAAACATTTACTGCACATCCAATGTGCTCAGTTTCCCCACCGCGTCATGCTTGCCATCTGAAATTCCTGTTTTTGCTACGTATTTTGCACCTTATGATTCGCCTCGGCCTGGCCGTGAAGTGCGCATGCAACGCACACGCAATGCACATGCAGCACACATGCAGCACAACTATTTTTCCTTGCAAATTGCAATCAAGATGCTCACGGGGACGACGATTGCCACATATCTAGCGAAGTCACCGCGACTGATCCAAAATCTTGCGTTGAAGTGGGGAGACCTACTGGGAAAGTCGCCCCAACATGCGTTTAGCTGCGGTGGAGCAGTTGCGTGAGATAGAAAATGATGTTTTAGAGTAAGTACTGTTTCATTTGGTTTGTGTTTATGCTGGCGAACTTGTTGCCTTGTCATGCTTGGCTCATTTAGGTGACCGTCGAGCAAGTCCAGTCAAGTGGTTACATGTCTCCGTGCCGGGGGGAACCAATGTAGAGATTTGTAGAGTAGTTGCTTCGATTTATCTACTTAGGTTGCTTTTAGTGATTCTTATTGTATAGATCATGTCACATATGTTTGTTCCTACAGCACCAGCAACCTTCCTGCGACACTGTTGCCGCTAACCTGTTGCTGGGCCGATGCTATTCGGCTGCTGATTCATAAAAGGTTATTTTCTGACCTCGTTCGAGCCTCGTTTTGGCATCGCTCTTGACCTCGTTCGGAACTTCGGATTTACAGCCCACTTGGGGGCTCATTTTTAGCATCTTTAAAATCCATTGGTTGGTTGAGGCAGAACCAGCTGTGGAATTTGATGCTCTATCTGAAGAGCAGCAGGGTTTGGCCACTGAAATTTGCTGCATAAGTTGTTACATTGTAGAATAGAGGAGATACCTTATCAAATCGTTCATGACTTATGCGTTCCGATTCAAGTTGGAACTCCAAAATATTTTTTACGATATGTTGTTATACATCCGACATCCCCGTCCCAATACCCCCTATAGAATAAAGGATCTTGGGTGTCCATATGAGGCAATTCTTTATATTGCCTGAATGTGCTATTTGAGCACACTAGAGCTGTCTAACCTGTGTGCTGTGATTTTATTTAAGCCGTTGGTGGCCTGATTTTATAGAGTGCACAGGTGTGTTTAGACACACCCTATGTACCCTGGGGACTCTGATTCTACAGAGGGCACATGTGTTTTTTTTTAACTCTATGTCACCTGGGGACTCTGATTCTAAAGACGGCACATGTGTTTTCTATAAACATCCTATGTCACCTAGAGGCTCTGATTCTACAGAGGGCCGATGTTTTGTGTTTTTTTTGTAGAATTCCATTTGCGCGGCCACTGCAGGTGTTCAAGGGGTCAATCTTAAAGACATAAGCACATACTGGCACACATGAATCATATGATGCAATATTTCCATGTGTATCTCCACAGGTATCTCCATATCTTTTTCCATATGTACTTCCATAGCTATTTCCATAGTTATTTCCATAGCTATCTCCATAGCTATTTCCATCTCTATCTCCATAGCTACTTCCATAGCTAATTCCATACTTATTTCCATAGCTATCTCCATAGTAATTTGCATATGTATCTTTATAGCTATTTCCAAAGCTAATTCCATAGCTATTTCATAGCTACTTCCGTAGTTTTTCCATATGTATTTCAATAGCTATTTCCATAGTTAATTCCATAGCTATTTCCATAGCTATCTCGATAGCTATTTCCATAGCTATCTCGATAGCTATTTCCATTCCATAGCCATTTCCAAAGCTAATTCCATAGCACCGATGGAATTGATCACCTCCATCCCTTGGTTCGAAGGCAATTTTGGGGCCTATAAAATCACAGCCCCTGGTTCGAAGGCAATTTTGGAGCCTATAAAATCACAGCCCCTGGTTTGAAGGCAATTTTGGAGCCTATAAAATCACAGCCCCTCTTGGATTGACACTTATAAACATGGGAGCCCCTGGTACTTAGGGTATCGTAGGGCACCTAGTAAAATGGGATGCTTTCGGGGAATTTGGTCCATTTTTTATCTTCATAAAATGGGGTGGTTTCGTGAAACTTGGTTCAATTTTTCTTATTTCCATACAAAGGGGTGCAGTCGTGAGCACGACATCAAAGTACTTAGGTCTAATTGAAGTGCTGGGAGTTGTATACGTAGGGTTTTGATTTTATAGGATTGCACAGGGTTAAAAATGGCTGCCCTAGAAGGTCCTGTGGGCCCTGATTTTGCAATATGTCAAGTTTTTTGTGGAGGCTGGGGTCATGATTTTGTAGTGCTGAAATTGTTAGGTCAGCTGTTTTTTTAAAGGCCCCCCACCTTCCTGAACCTGTACACCTTCACTTTAAGACTATAAAATCCCAGCACCCAAGAACCACCCCCCAATTAGCAGGGCGATCATTCGACGTTGGAATTATTTCCGTTTGGGAGCAGAAAAGATATCTTGATAAAACGTATATGAATCATGCATTCACATGGTGTTTTGATATCGATTCTTTTTGGCTTCACCATCTTCCTAAGTTTGAAACCATTGGGGTGGCTTCCAGTCTCATACTGCTTTGTAAGTTTGGGATCGTAGTTTTTTTAAACTTTTGTATGTTCGTGTTGCGTTTACAATGGGCGAAGAAAACGGCGTTACTTTTCCTAGCAGTTCGGGGGCGCAGTTCCAAGCGGGAATGGCAGTTGACCGCAACGTTGGGGGAACTTCGCTGTTTGTATGTATATCTTCCGTTCTACGACCGGGGTTGAGGTTCCAAACGTTAAATCAATACGTGGACGCTCAAATCAAAGGGAGCAATCGTGTGGCATGTTGCAGGGGTGCTGTGGGTGTGTTGCATGTCGGTTGCATGGCATGTGTTCAGGACAAAGCATTCACAAATACCAACAACCGGGAAACCAGGGAAGGAAAAACACGTCAATCTTAATATTGTTTGCCGGAGTCCGGGTTCGCCAACCCAATAATCATATCATGACGTAATCAATTGCAAATTTATTCGGATGGTTATTTTTAATTTTTTCCTTTCCGTGTTGGATTTGTTTTTTGGATTCTGTTTCCCGTGCTTCTCTGCTTTCCTGCTTTTCCCAGTTTCTTTGTTTTCCTGCTTTTCTAGTTTTCCCTGCTTCTCCGCTTTTCTGTTTTTCTCTTCTTTTCAGTTTTTTGTTTTTCCTTACTTCTTTGTTTTTCTGCTTTTCTGCTTTTCCCGGTTTCTCTGCTTTTCCCTGCTTCCCTGCTTTTCTCTGCTTCTTCGCTTTTCTGCTTCTCTGTTTTTCTGCTTCTCTGCTTTTCCCTACTTCTCTACTTTTCTCTGCTTTTCTGTTTTTCCTTGCTTCTCTGCTTTTTCCACTTTTCACTGTTTCTCTGCTTCTTCGCTTTTCTGCTTTTCCTTGCTTCTTTTCCGCTTTTCTTCCTATCCTTGCCTCTTTTCCCTGCTTCTTTGCTTTCCTGCTTTTCTGCCTTTCCCTGTTTTTTTCTGCTCCGTTTTTTCTGTTTTTTTTCCTTTCTGCTGATCCGCTTTCGTGGGTTTCCCTGTTTCTTTCCAGTTTCTCTGCTTTTGTCTGTTTATTCCTATAAATAAATTGTAACATATATATTGTAACGACCTCTAAGAACCATTATGCAAGTCCTCCGTCAACAAACTCCAAACCAATTCTGAACAATCCCGATCCTACCCGCCCAACTCAAATTAATTAATGCAACCTTAAGCTAAAGTGAAACAACCGCTCAATCGACCCTACGCTAACCCTAAACAAACCGAACCGCAGGAAGTGGTGAAAGCGCAGCATCCGTCGCATGCACAGATGCAGACAGCAGAGCATCCGTAACATGCACAAGTGGTGACGGGGTAGCATCCGTTAGGGTGCAAGGGTGCTGACTGCGTAGCTTCCCTACATAGACATGCGCTGATCCACGTAGAACAAATTCGGATTCTGAAACTAATGTGAATTCCACAACTAATGATTCCGAAACTAATGAGGTCGGATTCCGCAACTAATGTGGTCGGATTCAGGAACTAATACAGTCGGATTCCAAAACTAACCGGATTCAGAAACTAATGTGGTCGGATTCAGAAACTAACGGTTCAGAAACGAATGATTTACGGATTCAGAAACACATGATGAGCGTATTCAGAAACTAATGATTCAGAAACTAATGATTTACGGATTCAGAAACTAATGATTTACGGATTCAGGAACCAATGATTCAAAAACTAATGCTTCCAAGTCATTTGTAAAACC
>BGPT01000092.1:643870-703197 GCA_003297045.1 Symbiodinium sp. clade C Y103
GAACCAATGATTCAAAAACTAATGCTTCCAAGTCATTTGTAAAACCTTTCCCTCCAAAAACCCTGACATGCAAGAGTATGCCTCAACTTCACAGCCTCCCCTTTCCAAGACTTCTTGTCACGATTCCAAGTNTCATTTGTAAAACCTTTCCCTCCAAAAACCCTGACATGCAAGAGTATGCCTCAACTTCACAGCCTCCCCTTTCCAAGACTTCTTGTCACGATTCCAAGTTGTTTTTTCAACATCCCCCGCCAAAACCCTTACATGCAAGAGTATGCCTCCACTTCACGGCCTCCTCTCTCCAAGACTTCTTGTCACGATACCAAATCATTCTATATTAGTTTCTGAATGTAAGTTTCCAAATACGAGCCCAGAACAATAGTTTCGGAATACAACTGTATTAGTTCCAGAATATAAGTTTCCGAATACGAGGCCATAGCATTAGTTTCCGAATACAACTGTATTAGTTTCGGAATATAAGTTTCGGAATATAAGTTTCAGAATACAACTGTATTAGTTTCAGAATATAAGTTTCCGAATATAAGTTTCAGAATACAACTGTATAAGTTTCGGAATACAACCGTGACCGATCAACGTACCATCCGCAGAGATGCATGCAATGCAAGCGACGTTATTGTCCCACCCCACCCCATCCATGTCAACACGCGCTGACCAAACTAGAGCGCGCAGTGCAAGTGACGGTACTCCCCCACCCCACCTCACCCCACTTCACCCGCATCCATATAAACGTGCTGATCAACGTAACAGTCATACAGAACGCAAGGAAAGTGATCTTATTGCTCCACCCCACCCCACCTCTATCGCATAGCGGGCCGTATCAAGTGACAGCATGGCATATCCACTATAGCATAAGGATCGTCAACAACAGCGCACACCCCTTACAGGCGCCGGCACGATAAAGGAATTCGCAACAAGCCAGTGTAAAAAATATATATATCGGGGTCGTTCTAAAACCATCTTCTTAAAGTTTGGTAAGAAGGTTTGTTGAGAACTTTTGGGTGGCATAAGACCTGCATCGTGCAAGTTTCGCGCAAGGCCGGCCCAAGGTTTTGCGTAAGGGAAATTATATATTTTTTTATGTCGTGATCATGTTGTTTGCTCAACATGCTTTTGTATGCGTGGCAATTCTGAATTCTGAATTTGACTTTTGTTTATCAAACTGGCGGTATGAGGCAGGTCCTGCTCACGTCCTCTAATGATATGATGATATAAAGTTTATGCCGAAGATAAAAACATAAAAATGGACAAAGGATCACTAAAACATAAAACCATTCTCATAACCAAATGAATCGCGACAAATATGTGAAAACATTGAAGACACCAGCGGAAAGAAACACAGTATCCATCAATAATAACATCAAAAGTAAACAACTAGCAAACCTACAACATCAATCAAACCAAATGTGCCCTGAACCCTTCAACAATAAAACGTTGGCATGCGGGTTTAATGAGTTTGGTTTACGGGCATAACTTATAAAGATGATTTCAATACATGTTGATTTGAAAGGTATGATTATGCCTTAGCTGATCTTTACTTTTGCGAGCAACATGCATCAACATTTTTGCTGATTTCTACGGCGATGACACGGTTCGCCTTGACTTAGCCTTGGAATCAGTTTTCATCATTTAATTTGTTATTCTTGGTGGTCAATTTTTCTTGGACGCAGTGTGTTTTTCGCCGAAATTTTTGCACAGAGTAAAATTCAAACGGTTTCCTCTTATAGAAGCACGTGTTCATAAATGATGTGCGGAGGACACTTCATTGGCTGGAAGCTAGTTTTTCCCCTTTTTCAACGGTTGCTCGATCATTGGTCACATTTGCCAGCATGTTTTGCACCGGGAACTTCACGGTGTTTTCTTCTCTGCGGCGTGTCTGGTTCGAAGCAACATAACATGATCAGACGCGGCATCAAAAACTCTTAGACACCATGGTTCCAACACTTGTGAAACGTTATGTATGCTCTGCTTAACCGGTTGTGGAACGCAGGAGAAAATTGAAACGTCACATTCTAGAACAAAATACAAAAGGTCTTCTGACGCGAAAGGCATTTCACGGTCCTTCTCCCGTATAGGGTCTACATAATTTCTTTTCTTTTGATTGCCTATTGGCATAAACTTTGATGGGAAAAACAACTCACATCCCAGGCTGGGCATGCGGCTCGTTGCATGTGCAAGCGGCTTTTTTCACTCAATGCAGCTGAGGCCGGCTTTCGGCATCAGGGCAGTACTTGCCGAAGAGCGGTGGATGTATAGCAACATCTCGTTCGGGACGTGCTTGCCCACATCCCAGGGCAACAAAGTTAATGCCATACTGCAAGGGATGTGCCTCGGTGAGGGAAGAATATGGAAGAAATTGGCAAACAATCGGACAAGGTAGTTGCAAATCTTGTGCAAGTGAGCAACCCACAAAAGCAAAATTCAACGCACATTACTTCACACAGTGTGTCATGGAGTGGGTTTGATGGTTGCATTGTGTTGGAAGAATTCTTGTTCGTTTTGCGCACTTGACTCACGCATCCGAGTTTGTTGCTTTCCAGGTATGAAGAAAGGCGATCCGTCCCTAAAGGCTGTGAAGCATCCACGGTTTGGAAAGATCCTCGTGGCTACTCGGAACCTGCCCAAAGGTTACTACGTGGCATGGTGGGGCAAATTGTGCAAGAATAAGAAACAAGTTCCTTACAAGCGAATGGAGTGGGCTCTGGAAACCAGCAAGGGTATGGTGGACGCGGTACCTTACAATGGTTCCTTGCTGAAGTACTGCGCTTGTCCAGGCAGGGCATTGGTTTCAAGGAGCAACAGTCTCAAGCTGTTTCAAGTGCAATCAGCGGGGAACGAAAGTGCAGAACATCCAGCCATTCAGTGTAATATGTGATATAATATGTGTGTCATATTGTGTCATCGTCTGTTCAATTTAATTCTCCCATGTCTGGGAGTAGAGCTATCCTATGCCCTGCCCGCAGCGACCTTTTGCAGTGCGGGAAGGTCCGAGTGAGCTGCCCACCATCGATTTTGCGCCCAACAGTGCGCTTCTCTCAGCTTTAAGTGTTGGGTTTCAGATTTTCAGGATGTGTTTTCTTTTGGTGGCCCACAACTCTTTGCATTTGCACGTGCTCAGGATGTTCTACTGAAGAGTGGGGAGAAGTTGGCAGCAATTATTTTCCGCACTTTGCGACCCATTCCTCGGAATTGGCAGGCAAACACGGGAGTAAAAAATGTCAGGCAGATCATGCATTAAACAGGTATCATATGCATTTTGTGACATTCAGTAAGGACTGACTTGACTTGATGGTTGAAGCTGCCAACCAAAACCCTGCAGTTGGATATGATGTACAACAAAGATGAGAAAACCACCGATGATTTCTTCCAAGAGCGTGGGCTGACCCGTGGGGATGTTGGAACGAAAAGGTATCCCGTGTCTCGGATGGTGTTCATTTTTTGTTGTCTCATGTGTTTGTTTTATTTCCCGCTGAATGCCATGCAAGTGATCTGCTTTTGCCAAGGCAGAACGAAAGAAGAAGGCTGGACCACCAGCCTACAAAAAGAAGACACTGTCAACCACGAAAAAGGTGAAAGCCGGAAAGAAGATTTAGTTGACATGGACAAGTTGCTAAACTCTTGATCTCTCTTGAGTGGTTTTGGTCTTTTGTAGAACCTCTTGGTCAGAGTGGCTTGGTTCCAACTCAAGATCAAGCTTACTGTATCGTTTTTCGTTGTTGTCCTATGACTCTAGGCGATTTAGATAGTGGTGGAATCAAGCCAGCGCATTCAGACAAAAGTCTTCTTCCCTGCAAGGGGAAGGCCGGGCATGGCCGGGCTGCATATCCTCATCCCCAGGGGTTGCAATGCACCCCACATCCGCCCACCTTTTTGCAGCGATACTCCACACACACACACACACACCGATGCTAACATATGCGGCTGATATTAGTGTCTATTGTTAGGTTATATATCATCATATATAATCTAATATCGCATCATATCATCTTTGCGATCTTTGCTTGCGCGGATGACATTTGAATGTTTCATGACCGGGTGCATTGTGTTGGGGGGATATGCCTGGGGGTCTCTTATGACCTTGTGCGCCAACTCTTGTCACAAAAAGCGACTGCTGCTGTTGCACGGGTTGCTGTGACATGCCTTGGTACTGCATTTCAACAGGAGTTGATTTTATGAAATTGTTTCATGTGTTTCGCCTCTCTTGGCCAGAATCTGCATCTGATTGCATCTGAGTGCATGGGCTCAAGGTTTTCGCTGCTTTTAGGATGCTTGAATGAAGTTGCAAATATAGTGACATCCGGTGACATCATGCAGCCTTTGCAACCTCTGCAGCCTGGAGCTTCTATTGCTGCCTCTCGAAGGTTTGTGGCGCAGAATTGGAGACGCTCGATAGCTGCACCAGCTGCACCAGCTCATTGTGCCTTGAGGGAGCAGGGCGATTTTAATGTCAGGCATGCAACGCTTGCTGGCTTGAGCTGTTTGAGCTGCGTGTGCTACTCGCGTTTCCTGTCTCGGCCAAGCAAGTCTGCCAATGCCTCGGCCCTAGCACGTGGTATTGTGTTGACAATTGTGTTGACAACATTGAGACATTGGATCCTAACAAGATAAATGCAGGATCAACTACCGATTGTATCTGATTGTAAGTACTATTTGCGGATGCTATGCTCATGACATATCATGAACAAATTGCTTAATAGGCTTAATTAATCAGGATTTGTTGGGCTCAGCACAGCTGAGATAGGCTGAACGATGAATCCCAGCTTCACGGTTTCTTCGGCCAACTGGAAACATCCCGCCATATCCCGCCCCTTCAAATTATGCAAACAATGCACGTTTTCCCGGAATACGTCTTGAATACTGTAGACGTTCAGCTTCCTGATCCTCAGATCCTCCAACAAATTCTGCCAGAATCTTCCATATCCTGGAGGACTATTGGCCAAGATCATTTGGGATCGGAGACCAACAGTGGAGTGTTTATTTGGCACTTCAACTTCTGATACCTTCTAAAGTTCTATTCCCTCCCGGCCAAGGTCAGACTTCTGAGGACACATGCTACTGCGGTCACGTCGGCAGCTACAATAGAAGAAGAAGTGGAGGCCCTTCTGGCATGCTTACATGTCGACATATACATGAAACGAGAGTCGGTGCTTGGTTTTATCAGCAGCGGTGCTTCCGAGACCCTTTCAGGCAAAGTAGGGAATGGGTCAAAGTGCATGTAGCCATGTTGGGGGCTATGTTGCGCCCCTTTTGCCTTCAGAATTTGTTTGCGCAGAAATGTCAACCTGTGAGGAAGATGTGGCAAGCAGTAGACGCCCAAGACTTCGGTTGGACAAGGATGATGCAGGCCGGTAAAGACTGGCAGAGTGTCAGTTTCATGCTTGGGATATCTTGGGATTGAAGAAGGAACGGGTCGATCTTCCCATTGTTTAGAATGCGGCGTCTAAGCCGCATGCCTGCCATTCAGTCAGATGAATCTCTACCCCCTATTGCTGGAACACCCTCCCCCCTCCCCAAATAAGAAACACGCTGATCTATTTTTACTATTAGGGTTTGTTTTGTATTAGGGTCCAGGTGCCCCTAATAGTCAAAACATCTCAAAACCAAAACCTTAATAATAAGAATAAAAAGATAGATTTCAACATTTATTGTTAAAATCCATTTAAAAAATTGCCAAAATTGGATTTTGAAGCTTTCCCCTAATAATCAACACCAAAACCTTAATAATAAAAAAAACATAAATTTTCAAAATTGATTAAGTCCCTTATTAAAGTCCATTTGAAAACTCAAGTGGGACCCTAATAAAAAAAAACCATCAGGTGTGATCCTATTTTTCTTTAATAGGGGGTAGAAAGAAACCATCATTTCACTATCCTGTTCTCCTATTGATTTTCAATGACCACAATTAAAAAGGCAATTGTGACCCACAAAAAAAATCAAAATGGCCAGTCCACTCCTATTTTTATCAATTGGGGGAGTTTTAGTAATAGGGGGTGGGGATTAGACAAAAGCGAACAACGCCGCATCCAACTGTCCACATTTCTACCGTGCAAGGCTTTGCTATTTGCCAGCCCTTACCCTGTGCGTGTTCTTTTGAAGCATAAGCAGTAATATGCAAATCACTTGGCAGGCAATCTTCGAAAGCTGATGGTAACGACCCCACTGTTCTATGCGAATGGTTCTCCGCACATTGGAGCCAAACCTGCAAAATGAAGTCCAACAGCACTGTCATGAAAGGTCTCAGGATTTCAAGAGGTTACTAGGATTTGCGAGTTTCAGGCATTTTTAAGATGTTTCTTTTTGGCATCTTTTGGGCGTGGACATTGAGGAAGCGCGTACCCTGCCATTGCGGCGGATGTTATGGCGCGGTATGGGAAGCTGCGAGAAGCAGAAGTTCACTATGTGACTGGCATGGATGAACATGGCGAGAAGATTGCCCGAACAGCGGCTCCCTTGCCGCATGGAGACCTTTCATGGGACGTCATTGGATGCCCTAAGATTTTGCAGAACATGCTAAATATGCTCAACTGAAGTACTTAAGCAGATATTCTCAGTGAGCACAAAAGCATACTTTGTTGCCTTGGAAAGATTTGGAAAGTAGAGCCAATGGAGTTGGACCAGAGTGCGGCCCCATCCAGTGAAGTCTCAGAGGTGGGTCAAGAGAAGACTCCACAAGAGCTCGTCGATGGGATAGCGACAGAGTTCCAGGACGGGAAGAAGCTGTCATTCAGAGAGCTTGTGCGGAGCCGTGTTATAGTTTCTACACTACCAGCAGGGGTCAATTCAGAATAGTTATACTACAGACTTAGGCGCCAGTGAGTTTCGGAGCAGGCTGCAAAAGGAGCAAACCAGACTCATCATACTAAATCATAGTGTACTTCTCTCCAAACAGGCCTTTGGACCTCCTGCTTGCCTCTCAGGATTTGTGGGACTTGCTCAAGGTGCAGCCAGATCATTTCGCGCGAACAACTCCAGCCAAGCACAAGGACAGACTGTTTGGTTGGAGGGTCAGCACATGTCAGCACCAAGGATTGACGATTGACGACAAGTTTGCCATGGTTTTTGAATAGAAAGAATTGACCATTGGAAACAGCTGGCTGACAGGAAGCTAGCTGTTAAGCCTAAGATGCAGGACATTCAAATTTTCAGCAAATGGTTCAGGAAATTGTCCATGAAATGTGGCAGCGATGCCTGGACAATGGCGACATCTACAAGCCACTTGTCATCCCGCAAGTGTTTTCTGCGCGTCGGGTTCTGATGAATTAGATCCAGATGAGCGTGGCCTACAGACAAATGAGGCGTTTAAAATAGACTGCAGCTTAATACACACTCACACACATGTATAGATCTTTTTTAATACAGACAATTACACACATCACACATATATTCGATTATGTACATATAGTTATATAAATATAAATATATATCACACACACGTATATATATATATATATATACATGAGTATACATTATATTTAAAAACATGTAATTATATGTAGATCTTATGCATACGTATATGCATATAATATGTACTATAATATGAAACATACACACATATGTATATATATATATATACACATGCGGGTGTATAATGCATTATAGTGCATATAAGTATACATATAATCATATATATATATATGTATATGTGCATTCTTTTTTTTAGCGTTCAATTTATGCCTTTGCGAGCGCACAAGAAAGGAAAGACTACAGTGGTTACTACTGCGTTGGCTGTGAAGCGTACCTGGATGAGGATGAGATGTCGGAGGGGCATATATGCAAAATACACCAAAAGGAATGTGAGTGGCGCAGTGAAGAGAACTACTTCTTCCGGCTCTCCAAGTATTGGGGTGCAGTGCGGCAGCATTTGGAGGAGAATCCAGATTTCATTTTGCCCACCATTCGCCGCAGCCAAGTTCTCGTGTGGCTGGAAGAAGACAACAAACGCGATTTTTCGATTTCTAGAGCTAGCACATCTTGGGGAATTCCAGTTCCAGGAGATGATTCGCAGGTGTCATGGGGTCAAAAGATATCAAAGGTGATACAGTTTCCGCGAAAGGATTCTGTAAATGAATCATATGGTAAGTCTGAATATCCTCGGAATTAATATGTATGTACTGATATGTACTGTATATACAGAGTTTGAAGTGAGGCTGTCCAATTCAATCACAATCATCATGCCTTTGTATTCGTTGGGGTGTGCTGTTTCTGCAAGTACAACATGTCCTGCAGGTCATCTATGTTTGGTTTGATGCGCTTTTAGGGTACTTGTCCTCATTGCTGGGGCCAGATGATCCGGCAACCTTGGATACCGTTCTGCAACGCGGATGGCCCGCTGATGTACATGTCATTGGAAAAGATATCATGAGATTTCACGCAATTTACTGGCCAGCTATGCTGATGTCTGCAGGGCTTCCACTGCCCAAACATATTTGCACGCATGGCTTCTTGACGAAGGATGGCTTAAAGATGGGAAAGTCACTGGGAAATGTAGTGGAGCCCATCCCCTTGGTGAACGACTTTGGTTCCGATGCAGTTCGCTTCTTTTTCTCCAGTTGTCTCTCGTTCGGTATAGATGGTGACTTCAGCTATGAGACTTTCATCAAGAGAGTCAACAGCAGCTTGGCACATCCAGTGCGCATGGCACATTTCAAAACAGCATATCCTTATATATCCTCCGCTTGCATGTCCTGACATGGGTGTAACAGGTTTGGTGCAGAATGCAGAGCTTGGTCCCATTTTATGCGTGTAGCACCCTGCCCTGGCCTGCCAGGTAGCCTTGCCAACGAACTTGGAAATTTAGTCCATCGAATCTTGACCCTTTTGCGAAAGAACCTGGCGGATCCAGCTTCCCCATTGGATTTGGTGGACGACAGAGCTGTATTCGACGATCACCCAGTCCATTGCCTTAGCTATCTTTAGTTGCAATATGTTGCAATGATTGGACAAAAGGCTCGAAACCGCCACCAGCACCAGTTACTGATGCTATGAAACACGTATCAACTACAGAACATGCTTTTCTCTTTTGGGACCAGGTCCGAACTGCAGCAGAGAAAGCTCCAGAAGCTGTTGCCGCCTGCTATGAGCAGACAGATATCCCCAAGGCGCAGAGCGGGTTTGCAGATCAGGATGCCTCACAATATCTGAAGATATGTGAGAATGCAGCAATGATCGGCAATGATCAGCAAGGCAAAAATAATATATAAGATAGATAAGGAATAAGAATACTGTATTATACAGTGATTCTTATATTAATATCTATCAATGCATTTTTTTAAAGAGAGTTTGGCTAATGCCATGTCTGCAATCAGCACAATTCCAGGATCTTCCCCTCAAGTTGCTCTCAGGCCGTCGCCACAGCGCTCGACATCGCAACTGTTGCCAACGTTCGAATGAACGAGGCCAGCACATGCTATGGCTTTGTATATCAAACTTTTTACAAAATTTGTATATTTATATTTTGTTTTCCCATTTCTGTCTGTGTGCAATTTTGTTTCCCCCTATGCTCAAGTGTTTGCCATTGCGAGGTTGAGCCTTGGGCAAAGTTAAAGAAGAACACTAGCGAGGAGGAGAAAAGTCTGGCGTTGCGCGAGCTTCTGGTGATGGCAGAAGGCGCCCTAAGGATCCGGGGTGACTTTACTGGTGACTCTACTGGTGACTACCGGCTGATTACCGGGTGATTACTAGGTGATTGGGATGACCTTGAAGCTGATCCAAGCGGTGTGCAGGTGTTCGCATTTGCGCTGTGCTTCTTTCTCCTGTCACACCGGGACTAAGCGCAAAGATTCTCGCCGAGTTCGGTCTTGAAAGCGAAGGCGAGTCACACATGCTGATTGATTGATTGGCATTTGGTTGGCTTTCGTTTCCACATCGATGAGCATCTCAATGCAGCTAGGCCAGCTTTCCTGGAAGGACACTGCATGGAGGTGGGACGTGATCCTTGGACACGGAAGTAAGACAGACATCTGGGATCATTTATTTGGGCACGTTCCATGGTCAAACCGAAGTTATAGTTATAGCGGACAATTCCAGAAAGACGCCTCCAGAATTCGACATCATTATGCATGTCATTTGGCTACATTTGACTCAGGATTCCTGGGCTGTCAGCTTCGAGCTCAGTCGTATTCTGTCGACTTCGGGTGTTGTATCTGAGCCATTGAGGTTTATCCTATACAGATCGATACAGTATCATCCGACATCAGTTGTAGTATGAGTTGCGACGTCCGTTGTTGTGTGTTCTCAGAGCTGTTGTTTCATCCGACATCCTTGAGGCGGGACCAAAGCCAAAGCCCGTGTTCCAGCGCATCGACTTAGAAGCCTGGCAGGGAAAATGATTTTCGTCGCTTCCAAGGCCAGCGCTGCTGGTATGTGGTTGCATCATATTGTACCATGATTATCATGCTGTTTGTGATTCAAAGCTGTGAACATTGAAGTTGTGGGCATACATATATATATATATGTATGTATATACATATTGATTGTTGTACATCACAATATGTTTGCAGCATCTTACGTCCCTTCGCACCCATGGAGAGTTCAATTATGTTCAATCAATTTGTATGAGATGTGCTGCTATGTGACATGCATGCATTTTGGAATATGTTGGAATATATATATATATATGTGTGTGTGTATGTTGGATTTATTTCGCATGCTTCAGCTCACCAGCCAAATTCACTTGCAGGGTTTTGACTACTGTGATTGCTCGTTCGAGGCATGCCACATCATGCCATACCCATCATCACAGATGTGACATGTTATAAGCGGTTGTCACAGCGGTTGTCACAGCGGTTGTCACAGCGGTTGTCACATGTTGCAAGCTGCCACAGCGGTTGTCACATGTTGTTACCAACTTCTCTTAAGTCATCAAAGTCAGGGCGGCGAGCCCTGCTACTCGGCAGGCTGAAATTCATGACTGAAATTTTCGCGACCAACTGCGTGATTGCCTGAGGGACAAAACGGTGCAGCCTCAATCAGAGCCTGACTATATCTCAGAAGTGTAATATGCTGACTCTTGACTTCTTTGTGAGGAATTCGGAATTGCAGACTTGAACTTGACAATTTTGCGGGGTGATGCGGGGTGTTTGCTGGTGTTTACTTGATGATCGGAGTTGTTAGCATATGTTAGCATTGTTTTTGACCGAAGCCATTTCTATGAAAAATAGTAGGGGGTTCCCGGCCTGGGCGTCAAGGGTGCTGACCTTGGATGAAATACAAGACTGGAAGAGACTGGAAGTAAGATCATTGGGATCAGCAAGGATCAGCATAGCTGCACAAAGCTGCACAAAGCTGCATTGAAGAGGCGGCAGAAAAGTCATTTCACTTTGTTTCAAGTTGTTTCAAGGATTGCCATCATGGCTGCCTCTGCAGCTGTGGCAAAGGGCCCACGCTTGACGCTTTCATCCTTCTTGGCCGCTCTGAGTCTCAGCTGAAGTGCATGTCAGCGGCCCCCTGCGCACAAACCAACCAACTCCCCGCAATGTGAATAGATTTGTGAATAGTTTTCAACCTTGTCTCTCGGCATGTTGCTCAGATCTGAAATCTTATGGCAGCCTAGGTTGAAGAACTTGAAGTCGAACACCATTTGGGCAATGCTAGCAGGGGGTGCGGTTGCCGTCCTCTTTAGGTATCTTCAGGAGCTTGTTTTTCTTGTTCTCAAAGTAGACCAATGACTGTGACTGAATGTATCCGAATGTATCCGATAATCCTGATGGTGTGCTCTGGCCAGGACTTGATCCGGCGGTTTCAACAACAAGAAGCCGAATCGCTTTGGCGGAGGCATGTGGACCTCAGTGTGGTGCAGGCTGGGTCTTGTGCTCCGTTGCTCACAGGCAACAGGTCCAGGAGCTAGTCGCGGTGACAGTCAAGAATCACCAGAGTTCTGTGAATAAGTTGCAGCTGGTTGACCTATTTTGACATATGTTGACCTAAAATGATGCAATTGCATATGTAAATGTCCAATGGCAAAGCTTGGGTGAATTGCTTGATTATCTTTGCGGATGGTTCAGGATGTCTCTCTAATTTATTTAATCTTCACAGACCTTGAAGTGACATGAAGTGACAAGCTTTGTTCGCGACTTTTGCTTTTTCCAGGCCGTCCTCCTCACAACAGAGCACCTGAAGTCGTTGGGCCGGGTTGAGAAGAGGACCTTGTTTGTAAAGCCCATTACAGAGGTCTTCCGGAATGAGTTTGTGCTAGCCAACGTCCTGCGAACGGCCGAAATGGCAGTAGCTAAGAATGAACCATTTCTAGTGACCCAGCTATCTCAAGAAGACAAGTGGCACGTGCTGACCACTTGTACCAACCACTTGAGCTCCTGCTTTGCACCTTACCATGTTTTCTTCAACGAAGCACGACGCGTCGAGTCCTATTACCAGTCGGCATGGTACGTGTTCACGCTGACCTGTGCGCAGACGGAAGCCTCAGGGAGGTGGTTCATCACCCCACTCAAGCCAGTGGGGAAGGATGATGTGGGCATGTTGCGGATACGAATCGTGATGATGAATGAACAAGAGCTTCGTGAAATTGCATCAGGACTCGAAAGCAAAGCGTTTGTTTTCAATGCACAGTTCCGTCAGTAACTTTGAAATGCTTTGAATGGGAGTGACTTTTGGAAGTCTGTTTGGACAGTTGCCCTGAGTATCCTTGAGCCCCAACATATTTTGTTTAGAAGGCTACATGTCTTTAGATGCCAGAGAAGCCCCCCTCGAAAAAGGAATCTGGTAACATTTTTGCAGCAGCAAAATGCAGCAAATTGGTTTGCACATGTCTGCACGCATTGTCACCAAATTGCAGGAGCCATTGAGCCCCCGAGCTTCGGCTTCTTCAACGGCCGTCATGAGAGCCGATGGAACACATGTCAGCGCTTTGCCGAATTGTTTGAAAGGCAACTTACAAAAGTCAGTGGCACGAGCGATGTCGGAGATGCAGAATGGGGCCCAAATCTATGTGGCAGATTGTCTTCCACAAAGAAGAAAGGTGGCAGCAATCCTCTTATTTCATCCATGGCTGATGCAAACTCCTCTACAAACCCCGCTGAGGAAAATTGCATTCTAAGAATCCACGTGCCATTTCCTGCTGGGCGAAGCCAAATGGAGAAGTCAGATTCACAAAGGCGCTTGGAAGAATGTGTCTCTAAAGATGTGGTCCTCTTCGAGTAGGGAGGATGCCTCAGGATCAGGTCCGCCATTGTATGCATTAGCAGTGCCAGCAATGAGTTCTGAAGCAATGTCCAGAAGTGCTGATTAGCCTTCGCTGCTGAGCCATTTAGTGTAGAATCGTGTAGCAACGAGACCCATGTTCTGTTCCAAATTATCGCATTGGTGGTCATGCGAAAAAAGGCCTGGGTCGCCAATCGCCAGTGATGCTCCTACTGGCATCATTCTTTTCATTGTGTCGCATGCACCAAGGACTTACAGGACTTACGATCACTTGATATCATGTGCTGTGTGTGCTGAGTACACGTGTTGCAGCTTCCAGAACTGGGCCACTGGAAGCATGGCTCAAAGCAGCATGTCAAGGGCACAGCCAGTGTCGGTGTTGCATGGGGGCGTTCCCTGGCGCACCAGCCCCACACATTCGAGATTGAGCAGTGGCAGACTCTTCTCGAGGCATGGCAAAATTTGCACACACACACAATTCCTTCTACTTTAAGCCATTTTCAGTATTTTCAGTTATATAAGTATTGTCGCGTGTGTTTGATAATTTTTCATCATTCTTCCATGGATTCCATAGCAAGAAACCAGCAATGCTATGCCGAGGGACATGCTTTCCCTGCACAGCCCAGGTCATCAAGACTGGAGACTCCAGGCTTTGCATCCGGAGCTTTCCAGGACGGGATAGTCATTGATATTAGATATAATTAGATATAATTAGCGTGTAAAATCTGTCCAACTTCCTCAAGCACAGCAAATCTAAGGTGACTCAGATGTTTGTAGTTTGTGGGACTTTGTTTTCATGTGCGAAACTCTAGTTGGCTGGCATGATGCCTTCTAAAGTCCATTGTGGTTTGAGAGGGCAGGTGCTCAGAGAGGGGTCACAGAGAGGGCACAAACATCACAGCCATGCGGGGGTCACAGCTTGCAAGGTTTCTGCCATTTAGATCCATTTAAATTGGAGATATTTGGATCCATTTACAACCATTTAGAACATTTGATGTTTGGAACTCTTCTTGACATTGGAAAAATGTGATGCTGGTCAAAGGACAATGGCCTCTGCATTTCAGCAAGTGCTGTGCTGATTTGTGCTGCAAGGTCAGGGACAGAAAGCCGCAGGAAATCGTAGGGATGTCATATTCACCTCCCTGTACCTTGAATATTCATCCGGTTTGCTGCCTTTCAAATTTCAGCGAAGATTATTTATGTAGCAACCTCCAAAAAGACAAGTAACATCTACTATCAAAATAGTGATTCATTTCTTGTTTGTCTTTTGGCGGTTGCCACCAGTTATAGCTTTTATTCTTGTACTGGTGCTGCTTCCTTCCATGTTCCAAGCTGTTGGAGGTTAAACAAACGGCACAGCAACTGCAGAAGGAACGCCTTCGGAGGCCACAGCTTGCATGACCTGAAGGAGCAGATAGGAGTGTTGCGCATGCACCACCAGTGTCACGCACGACGCCGGTTTGCAGGCACCATTGGAAGATTACCCGGTCAAAGTCCAACCGGAGTGCAAAAGGTGAGTCTGTGAGTTGGCAATTCATGCAATTCCAAATGGTCCACTTTATGTACAATGTACATTTTTTAAAATACATGTTGCATAATCCAGAATCCATAAGAATTTCGCAGAGAGGCAGTTGCGCAGGTGGGTGCAGTGAGGTGCCATGCAGAAGAAGAAGACGATGTGTGGTTCTCAGATGCCATCCGTTCTGAGTGGCCATTGGGATAAAATAGTTTCCACACCATAGGCGGATAGGTTTTTCCTGTGCCGGTGGTGATATGTGCCATAGCCAAAACTTGCGTAAATCATTATATTACAATATAGTGACTATAGTGAATCATGATAAATTGATATAGATTGATATAAATTGCACATACTGGGGTATGGTCATATTTATAGGCTTTTGCATGCTGCACCTTTTAAGATTTAAAAAGATTCCCATAGGATGGATGACCACACCACTTATCCCAATGTATCCCATGTCTTGATTTGGCACATGCTATCGGACTTGAAACGGGTGCTGCCAGCTCGTCCGCAACATCATGGCGGTCTCCCCGGACAAAGAGGTGATTTTGAAAAGTGGCCGCTCAGAAGAGCAGGAAGAGCAACTCACTTGCACTTGATTTGCACTTCATTGATTTTTGATTGCACTTGATATTTGTTGATATTGGTTGATATTGTTGGTTGATGTGGACTGATGTTGGGTCTGTCCCATTCTGTCTGCATTTGCTAGGAGCTGCTGGCATGCACGGGTCACACTAATAAATGCATTTCTGGCATGATAGTGCTTCATAGCACATAGATTGCGTCAGCGCTCAGGGATCTTCAGCAATTTGCCAGGGAATGGCTAGAGGATCAAGGCATGGACTACGATCCGTCGTGCCATCCTGAGATGAACCCATCCATCATCATCCATCATCATCCATTTGTTTAAGTTCCATTAGTTTCATGATGTTTCATGTTTTCTATTTCTGCATTTTGTGCTGGTTGGCGTAGTCACTAAGTAGAAGTGCCCTGCAATGATGGAAATCTGTCTGGTATGATCTAATTAGTATGTGTGATCGAAATAAACGGTTGCGCTGCTGCGCTTGTGAGATCTTGTGAGACTCCGGCCATCTTTGGTATTCTTTGGTCACGCTTTGGCTGTCGCTGTCAGGAATCTGAAGGTGATCGAGGTGAAGGACCGCACCATGAAAGAAGACCCGGAGAAGAAGTACCGAGTTGACAAGACCCTCATGATGGAAACCTATGACCGGGGCGAGATTCAGTTGATGGAAAAGACATGCATCTCAGCTTCAGAATATTTCAGTCTACTTGAGTGTTCTATCTAAGTGATTCTCTATATAAAGAAAGTTGATCACATGCTGGTTGCTTTCTTCTGTCTTCATTCAGGTCGCTCCGAAATACCTGAGGCACAGACTTATTGGCGGTCAAACCGCATGATGCTGAAGTCTGGCGAATGCGAACACTGGGGCGGCTGCGTTTGAAGCAGCTTGATTTCAGGATTTTTCAGGAGGGTCAGCAGGTCGTGTGCCCGTGTGTGGGGCCGCATTCATCCAGGATGATGTAAAGATGTCCAATAAACTATACTATATATATATATATCTATACTAGTTTCCCTGCGATCCATCGCGAGGTAAAGAATGACTTTGCCAATCAAAGGGCGTGGGAACCACAAAACTGAGTTGGGTTCACGTCTTACTCATTATATTTGCAGCAAGGATTTTGAGATGTTTGTGGTTCCTAACTGCTCTTGTTTCTACGCCTATGCCTCTGCCTTCTTTTTCGTGCTGGTGCCAGTCTTCTGCCAGTAGCTATGGCGGCGTTGGAAAACCACTGACTTCTCCCCAAGACTACCTCGGTATAATGGCGTAGATTGAACATGACGATACTATTAGCTGGGGACATTGTATCCAGCAAAAATTGTCGTTCATTTGTGTGTTCTTGCTTTTGTAAATACGGAGATGGTCAAAACATGTCTGAAGATTCTGAAGGATATACTGGGTATAATAGCGAAATTCTCTTGTTGCCATGCTATGCCATGGTCATTTGACCCGGCAGCTGGTATTTGTGTGTAGTAGTGCCTTGTTATACATGTTTGTGCCTGTTTGTTGATGGAAGCTGTGTTCTCCCAGGCTGTGGGACGCTGCTTTGGAAGCTGCTCGGCGGTGGATTGCTTTTGAGCCGCAGTCGTTGAACCCCCGCTGCGCCGAAGCTTTCGCACAAGCCGGCAGCCAGGTACAGTTGCGATCAATTGCGTTTTGTTGGACCTTGATGCGCTTTGGTGAAAGTACAACATAAATACATGTAAAATCATTGTGATTACATCTTAAACTTAAACTTTCTTACATTGAGATGAAGTGCATTCACAGTGTAATTCACCTGGCACCGTTTGCCTTTGGTCATGAGACATTTTCAACTGCCAGGATTCTGAGCAGGTCAAGGAAGCACGTGTGCGTTTTGCACAGCTTTACAAAGAGGTCACGAAAATGGAAGGCCCAGCAAGCGGAAGAACATGGAAGAGTGGCAGGGTGAAGCGACATGAATCAACATTAAAAAACTATGCAAAACAGCTGCAAGTGCAGGGGTGCCCGGGGTATGAAACGGTGGCATGGGACTCACATGGACTCACTAATTGGTACCAGTAACATTTACTCACTAGTGAGCGCGTGACCCCACTCGTGACCTGTAGGAGATGGAATTCGTGACGTCTCTGTTGAACTTCAAGAATGTGTCTGGCGATGTGATGAGCTGCTGGAGCATCGTAAAGCAGAGGAGCTCGAAGTCGAGGTAGGACTTGGTATGCCATTGTCATGCATCATCTATGAAGTTGCGGTGCTCTTGTGTCAAACATGCCATACCATGCCATACCATGCCATACCATGCCATAGCATATCACATCATATCACCATGTCACCTTGTCCAGGTAGAGCGGCCACTTGACATATGACAGCCAGAGGCAACAGGCAACAGGTACCAATTACTGCCAGGCTTCGCGGCCCTGTAACCTCAGCGCCCGGCCTGCTACGGTACTTACTGGAGCGAGGCAGCGGGCTTTCCTGACATCGATGTCAGACCCTTGCACCATCGGCGTCCAACAACATTTTCCAAACGATTGCCATAGATTTCGTAGATTGTACTGTAGATCGTACTTGCTCCATCTTGCCTCATGTTCTGTCGCCATTGAAACTGGCCTACGGTTCTTGACGATACACCATGCACGCTTTAAGGAGAATTGTTCAAGATTTTCCGGATATTCCCAGTACAGGTACTATTTGGGATTTTTTTCCAACGCAATCTGATGCATCATGTAACCCCAGCACAGTGCTGGCCTGATTAGATTAGCTGCCGCAGTGCTACCTTGCCGCCATTTGATTCCTAGATTTGCTTAGATCTGCTGTGATTTGCTTGAGACCGCCTCATTTCTTCTTGCCCAATTTTGCGGACTCGATTGGCCCTGTGAAAGTGGTCCAAGCTGAGCCGGAAGAACTTGGAGGTGGCGCTTCTCATCCCAGGAAGCTTGTGGTCACCAAAGATGTGGAGGCCTGCTCCTACATGGTGTGTATAGTGCATATAGCCGAGTCTCAATTAACACGCAGGGAAGCCAATGGTAAAAACCATGATAAACCAACAGAACTCTCTATAGATTCCAGATCCATGCATATCCATACGATGTCCATTTTGCGCGAGTGTACATGTTCACATAGTCTTTGGCAAGACTTTTTTTTGGTTTGGGTGGTTGGCTCCGAGCCTCTTGAGAGTTTGTACATTCCATGGCTGCAGTGTGCTGCACTCTCTTTGAGGCGGGCGATCCATTGTTCGTCCAGAATGCCTTAGCCTTCGCAAGTCTCGACAGGGCAAGGGCTTCAGCCTTTGTAGCCTTTGCAAGACGGATTCAGCAGGTTGCCACATAATTTCAATATCCAAAACGAGCTAATTATTGACCAAAACCATAACAAGACCTCGCTGTATCTCATTGTCCATTTCACTAGCAGGCTGAAGACATTGCCCGCCTCAAGACTTCTCTGGTCACTGCAACCACACTGTCTGCTTGGCAGCAGTAGATTTGCAATGGAGCTGATGGAGGATAAATCATAAATCATTTCTATTCATTTCTCATCTTTGACCGTGTGGTCATTGTGTGGTCATTTCTCAAAACTCAAAACTTTTCATTTTGACTTTTCGCCATTGCCAGGTCACCCAGACAAGCGAAATTGGTGGATATCCTCCTGGACAACAGCGAGTGGGATGACTCTACCAGCGACGCTGTCATGGAAGCACTGCGGAATCCCAAGGCCTTGGTACCCCCGGGGCAAGAATTCCCACGACATCGATGTCCTCCCGGTCTTGCATTCTTGTGCGTTGATGACCCCCCAGCTTTACTTCATGAGATGAGCATACAAGGCCAGAGCCATGTTTAAGTCTAGAGATGTGACCGTAGTATACCCTAGTACAATCTTATACTATCTTAATTCTATCTTATACTCTTATAATATCTCATTCTACACCCTTATTCGCTTTGCATCCCAATAGACTGACACCACGAGGTGGTGAGAGAGTCGCCTTGGAGCACAGATCCGGACGAGATGGTAAAACATCTCCAGGACTGGGAAGGAGTTCTTTCCCCCGGAAGGGACAGGTAGCACTTGGAATGGCAACAAAGTATGGTGAAAGCACGTTCAGGCATGTGAAGCCGCGAAGGCTGCTTTGTTTGATGTGTTTGAGGCCTGCTCAGAGGGAAGGCAGACAGAAAATTACAATATATATCGTCATATCCCGCCTTCAGATGAGAACAGGAGTGCGAGAAGCTCGTTCTCCGCACGCAGATTCTCACAGGGAAGAAGTACAGTGGCATTTGGACGTTGCTTGGCTAGGTCATGTTGGTGCGCTGTGCACCGTCTACAATTTTGTTCCAATGTTCCGTTGACTAGACTCATCTAGACTTCAAACGTCTTCAAACTATCACACGCAATACCTAGCACTGTCATCGCTGGCTATGGCTATATCCATGCATGTGTCACATGTGTGAAATCTGGCAAACTTATGCAAAGGTATCAAAAAACGATGCGAGAAAATGCAACAAGATGCTGAAGATATTTGAAGATTTTTAAAGACTTTTGAAGATGACGAGTCTTATTTACAAGCTGTTGTATTCGCCTCAGTATGGCAACGTGTCTCGTCAGCCCAGGCTTCCAGCGATGGCAAGGCATAGCTGCGCACCCTCAGGCAAGGAATAAAACATTGCATTTGGTGCTGAGCCATTGGCATAAAGCAGATAGATATTATATAGATATTGAATCATATTGTATTATTATGAGTACATTGCATGTGTATTTTGTCACGTACATTGCATGTGTACAAGTACAATATAGTACAATGTTGTGAGCACATCGATGTATAAGTATTTCATAAGTTTCAGCTTTTCAAGTTGGGTTTAGCTGACTCTGTTCCACGATGTTCGCGCAATTCCTGATCCTGGTGCAGCTACCTACACGATTTGGGGCGACGTCATGCTGGCGCGAGCATGTAGGCCACTGAAGGCTGGCGAGGAGGCGTGGCATCCAACTCATCCACGAACTAATATGGCACAGGGCGCAAGCTTCGCACAAATATTATGGCACAAAAGTTGACTTTAGAATACTTTAAAACTTTAAAGTTGGCATTTATACAAATTTAGAGTGTTTGATGCATTGGCAGTATTTGGGCAGTAGTTTTTGACATATATTGACACTTGCTGCAACGGCGGAACAACACGGACCTGTGACTTCTGCAACCAATGCTCTGAACACTTTTATTCAGATTTGTTATGATTTGTTTTACAATGTTCAATATTTTGTTCATTTTGCCTTCATTATCAGCTCGCGACAGTTGCGCCAGGTGACCTTTGCCTTGTATGATTTGTGGTACCCTCTGGAGATGCGGCAGGAAAAGTTCACCAATACCGGAGAGGGCTTTTGGTGCAGGCTACTGTGACATGTTGCGATCGTGCAATGTTTGAAATGTTTGCAATGTTCCACATCAGGGACATTTGTTGCCGTTTGGGGCTCGCAAGAATCACACTGGCGCTATGAAAGAGCGCTGGTGTTCGTGCCAGGTGTCCGAGATGTGAAGCCGAAGCCTCCTTCGATGCGCGGGCTGTATGAAGCTTAGCATTGTACAGAGCCATTAGGGCGCTGTGGGGGCGTTGTGGAAGGTCGTGGATTCCTTAGATAACTATGATCACTGCACGATGCTTTGAAGGAGGCAGGTCAGTGGAGTCAATCTGACATATTTGAGGCTTCTGCAGCCGCAGATCTCCAAATCAGGCCCGCTGAGCACAGAAAGCTTACCACTGTGAGAATGTATCAGCCTCGCCGGATGGCTGAGAAGGTTCGAAAAGCAGCGGAGCAGAACCCAAGCCGTTCTTCAGACACTGGACCTGAAACTGGAAGAGCGAAAGCAGGTGCTCTCAGTCTCTCAGTGTCTCTCAGTGTCTCTCAGTGTCTCTCAAACGTGTACATGTCTGTCGTGACGCAAATTGGGGTCAAGACCATCAGGGAGAGCAGGCATGTTCTACGCGGCATCAGTTTCAGGGCCAGCCATACTGCTTTGGATTTTGTCAGGAGTTGCAGAAAGAGTACGATGCAATTCGTGCTTGGGCCCTAGCTTTTCACCTTTGTCAAGACCCATTTTTCTGTGTGCTTTGAGGACAACGAGCAGCTCAACCAGGAATATGAATCAGGACGGGTCATATGAAAACATGCAGAGTTTGAATGAGTCTGACCTTCGAAATGAGCTGTTTGCATCAACAGAGACGAATTGTCGGATATTCCTCGCCAGACAGCTTGATGCGAGGCCTGCTGGGGTTGGCAGATCGTTTCAAGAATCTGAAAGGGGCGCCTACAGATGCAGACATTGAAGAGCTGAGAAAGTTCTTCCCGGAACGAAATGAGCCAGAGTAGATTGGCTTAGTCCTTGCATGGCATGAGGTGGCATGGGGACAACGAGTGACTTCAATCTGAAGAACAAAGCAATCTTTTGCATTCTTTTGCGCTGCTTAGGTTAGTAGATGTGAAACCAGATTTGGTGGAAGATTTGCTCGACGCAGTGATCACCTTTGAAGAACAGGTCGGGGTCATGGTATGCTGTGGTCGTGTGGTTCCTTGCGGCAGCTTGTACAGCTGATTTGTCCAGGTGGACGCTCTAGAGATGCCTGAGGAACATCGCCATTGGCTCATTGCCAATCACCTGGCCTTGTTGCCCAGTGACGCTGATTACATCTGAGCACTGCCAACTGTATGCTGAATGTATGCTGCCAGTTCTGTTCAAGTGTGTGTGGGTGTGTGCGTCTTGCATTTTGAACATTTTGAAAGCAGTTTCATGCAGTGTTGACGTCCTTGACATCACACCTTTTGCTGCAGGGACAATATGGCGAATTGCTAACCCTACTGCGATTATCTAAAGATGTTGAGGCTGGGCCAGGGACAGAATGCATTGCCTCACAACTTTTGGAATTGTGGGCGGCTTGGGGGAATGGAGCTTTCAAGCGTTTCAAGGCACAGCGAAGAGTCGTCAATCGCATCCTTGAAGCGGCAAAAGCCTGAGAATGTAGCCCAGGATTATCACCTGTCAAACTGTTCGGCGTATTGTAGTAGACTTAGTAGACAGTAGACATAATATCAACACGCGCGCTTCACACTTGGAACATGTAGAACGCTGACAATTGAGGTGGGTCAAACTCATCCTGGCTGCTTCCAGCATCAGCGTCTCTCTGTGCTTTTGTGGGAGGTGTCCTTTCAAGGGAGTCAATATGGCGCTTCAATGCTGAACATGAAACCGAAACGATCATAGATACAGAATGTGGATTTGATGCTTGCATACAGCGGCATACATTTGATGCCTTGATCTTAAATTTCTTGAAGCAATCCAAGAGCCTCTCAGACAGTTTCTGTCAGGTCTCCGCTGTGTGCGCTGACCCTACGCTTCAGCGAAAGGCTGGTTGTGGTTGCTGGGATGACATGGAACGACTGAAGTTTGCTAGGGGAAGTCGGATTTTGAACGGTCCCATGTCTTTCTTCATTTCACAAGTCCTGAGGTCACCACTTCCTAGGCAATTAGTATCAATAGTATCAATTAGCCACAAGCGATGACAAGTACTGCGGTTAGAATATACTACACACATCGACACACAAGAAGCTTGAACTAAATAGCATCACACGCACACAAAAGCACGCATAAGGATAAGCATACCTTTTTCCAAACGATGTTTGCACATACATAGTTACATAGATATAACATGATATATCATGACCTAAATATACCTAAATCATCCCAATATTATCTTCATTATTCTTTTGTCGATCTCATGGCTCCAGGACTTGGTCATGGATCTGATCCCAAAAGAGCTGGAACGAGTGCGGACTGCCATCAAGATCCGTTACGGTCAGTGGCTAAAGGATCGCTTGAGACTTTGTGGAATTGAAATGAATTGAATTTGATACAATGTCATATTGACACGCGCACTATATATATATATGTAATACATATAATCAAAAATAAATATATATATATATATAATCTAGTGTGATCTACCTGGAGGGGAAGACTCGAGATCGACTTACTTTTGAGAAGCTTGGCCTTCTAAAGACCAAGGTCAAGACCTCAATGACACCGAGGCTCGAAGACGCAACTGTCCACATGTTGGTAAGGAGGTCACTGAAGTTTTTTGTCAAGTGTAGGGATGGGTTCATCTCCAAACATCACCATCAAAAGAATGAGAAAACTCGATTCGATTCATGAACAGCTGCTAACCCCTCCAGATCGCACCAAGCAGACCCCTTACAGCCTTCAAAGAAACAACACCGCTCACTTGTTCCTAGCTTTGCATTAAAGCATATTAAAATAACATTGTAAAATATATCAAAGCATATTAAAACCTTCGGTGGTGTTTGGAATTTCATCCTTTCTGAGCCGTGTTGTTCAGTTAGCAGCTGCGATGGCAAGAATATCTTCAACCAGCGTGGTTGATGAGAATTGGATGTGGGACATCACGTTGGGATCTCGGCAACTGTGCCCGGCTATGAAAATTATGAAAATAATGCCACTTCTTGTCAACGGCCACACACAGAGGTGGTGTGCTGGCAGAAATACTGGAATCGAACCAGCAAGAGGTCCATCGGGAAAGGCCTGGGCTGCCAATGAAGGATTCAGGCTTACAAATGACATCTAGAGTGAACTCGTAGAGTAGCAACAGCAGAATTGACAGAAGGGGGAGATATCTCGGACTTGATTGTCTTTGACATTCTTTGAGACGCATTCAGTGGTCATATTAGCTTGCAGGTGCTACCTGTGCTGGGGTCATCAATCCTGGTCTGACAGCCGCGCAACACAATGCTCATCCAAAAATGAGCTGCCATGAGCTTGCTGCTGGAGGAGTGACATTTAGTTTCACATATTCACAAGGAGATGACCAGCGCAGTGCAGCCTGGAGAGAGTGTCACATTGAAGATGGAAGGTTGAAGGCAGCACGGCAGCACTTTTTTCACAGTTCTCGACAGTTTCGTGACATCTCTTCACATAGCGGACTATCCTTCGGAACTCTTTCTTCGGAGCCTGTTGTGCTTGCAGCTGCTTTGGCTCAATGCAGATGAGCCTGGAAACGGCGCACTCCGTGCCATCGCCGGCCCTTGTCTAAGGCACCTGCAGGCACGAAAGCCGCAATAGTCTATTCATCTCAGTCACAGACTTTCCTTGCAACAGCCACCCTGTTTTGAATATATAAACCGACCCCATTCGATACATTGTACGCCATTTACGCAATGCTTTTGAGTTTGCAAATCTGAGTTGCAGAATTTTTCCCATGACGGGGTGACGGTGCCAAGGTGAAGCTGGCAAAGGCCAAGGAACGTGCGGCCAGGCCAGGTCTGTGGAGCGTCTTGCCATGCTTTATCTCTATGTATCTCTTACATCTTACTGATCTATACTGATCTTACTGTTTCAGCTTCATGTGTTCTATGCCTGCTTCATGCTTCATAGTCATTCATAGATATTCATAGTCTGGAAAGGCCATTGGGTCCAGGGTGCTGAGAGACTTGCATGTGAGTTTGGGTTTTCGGCTGAACCTCCGCAAGCTCCACAGAGGCCCTGACACCAGCACGGGCGATGCCGCAAACTGAGGACTCATTGCAACAAACACCTGCAATAAGGCTTAAGAGTTAGAGTATGTCAGAGTTAGAGGGCCGAAAATGAACTCATTTGATTATGCTTGTGATCCTGTTCTGTCGGGTTGGGACCCGATTGCACTCGATAGCACTTCAAGTGAGGGCCAACATGCTTCCACACGCTTCAATTTTGATCCACATGGTACTTCGATTCACTTAGGTCAGGGCCATGCGGTGGCTGCGCTGGGGCCACCAGAGTCATCGGCAAAGGACTCACAACCGTCCACTATTTAATACCTACATGTGACGCCTAAGCAAACGGATTGCACGCGCTTGTAAATCTTTTGGACTTTGCTCTCCCAGCGCTCCTAATACAGCACAGTATAGAACAGTATAGAACAACGATACTCTGCATGGAGAGCATCCATGGCACATGTAATGATTGACATGATTGCAATCACAGTAGCACCTGGATGCCATCAGATATCATCAGATTCAATTTGTGCAGATGTCTTAGGCTGTTCTTAGGCCTTAGGTCTTAGATCTTTCCAAATTACTGCCGGCATTTTACCATGTTTTACCAGGCCAGCGGCGCCTGATGACCAAAGGCATCAAGCTGGGCAGCTGGGTTGCTGTATCGCCCGGAGCTCAGCGATCAGCGACCCGTGTGGTGCTCATATCATCATGAGAGACACATTCAATGGCCTAGTCACCATAAATCAATGATATACATGGATCTACCAAGTATACATCATAGTATCATATAGTATCTATGACTATCTATGTATCTTGTAGTAAGATGTAGTAAGTACAACGTATAGCACATCTAGATATATTGCCTTGGTATTATGTTTATACGTTCGATACAATTGGAATTTACGTTATCTATGTGTTTCCTGCATTAATTATTGCAAGCACACTATCCAGCATACAGTATGATACATGATTGTGTATCTCTACTTAGTTGCACAGTGAATAATCCATCATGTATACACATGCGATATTACACCCTGTAGTAGTTGACGCATGCCAATCCACTGATTGCCGCCGAACGTGCTGCAGGTACAGAGTGCCCATCAAGCAAGAAATCGACGAGAATGACACGGGCCATTATGAAGGAAGAATAGTTGACAAGAGAATTGGAGGGCAGGACTGCATGTAGCACACTGTGCTTCAAGGTTCAAAGCAGTCGACAGGGAGCGCATTCTATCCCAAGAAGAACCTGTTGCAAGTGTCGCATTATGTTGGATTGAGGTCACAGTACATCAACAAAAGCTCTTTGCAGTGTCAGCATGCTGTCACTTGTCACGAGCGAACAGGACCGGGAGTCCTTCATAGAGCTGAAGGATGTTTTGAAAGTGGACATAGATGGCAATGTGATCGGCAAAGAGAAGCACAAGAGACTCATTGATGCCTTCATAGAAGAGTGCAAGGCCCGCAGATTGGATGCCTTTGATATTCTTTGATGCTTGACTTTTGTCTTTGATTCCGTTTCTTTCCATCACATTGCCTTTCGCTTGATTGAGGTCATCGACAAAAGAGAAGAATCCTGGGACGACATCAAGCTTCAAGCGGAAGTTGCTTCTTGTCATCATTTTTACTCAACCAATGGCAAACTTTGCGGCCTCCAGTTCACAAGAGGAATTGATGTGAAATAAAGGGGATGGCTCAACAACTACGCGCCCTGTACAGCGCGTCAAAGGCATTTGAGGTTGTTAGTTGTGTAGGTTCCCTGCCCTGCATGTTTTCCAGGATTAATTTTTTCAGTGCAGACCTCGCTAGGAAGCTGAAGCAACTGCGAGAGAAAGAAGAGAGGTCACACTGGGCACTAAGCATGTCACAGCTTGAAGATGCTTCAACAAGAGTATTGAAACTGCGTGTTAGTAACTATCAGGCCGGCGAGGAAGAAGAAAGTGGGTGCATGGGCATGATGCCGGGCATGATGATGATGCAAAACATGATGCAAGGCTTGGCTTCATTCCGAGAGTGTTGTGGCATGTGCCTTCCATTCGCACTCTGCTTTGACAGGCATGATGGCCGCCAGCATGATGCAGAACGCCATGAAGTCCGGTTGCGGCTGCGGAGGCTGTGGCGGCTGCGGCGGCTGCGGAGGCTGCGGAGGCTGCGGAGGCTGCGGTGGCTGCGGCGGCTGCGGCAATTGTGGTGGATGTGGCTGCGGTGGCTGCGGCGGCTGCAGCGGTTGTGGCGGCTGTGGCTGTGGGGGCTGTGGCTGTGGAGGCTGCGGCTGTGGCTGTGGTTGCCCTGGCGGTTGCCCTGGCGGTTGCTCTGGAGGCTGCTCTGGGGGCTGCCCTGCCTGCGGTTGTGGAGGTTGTGGCTGCCCTGGTGGCTGTGCTGGTGGCTGCCCTGGTGGCTGCGCTGGTGGCTGCCCTGGTGGCTGCGCTGGTGGCTGCCCTGGTGGCTGCCCTGGTGGCTGCCCTGGTGGCTGCCCTGGCGGCTGCTGTTCTGGCAGTTGCTGCGGCGGTGGCTGTGGGGGCTGTTCAGGTGGCTGCTGCAGTGGCCCCGGAAGCTGTTCTGGAGGCTGTGGCTGTCCAGGATGCTCAGGCACCCCTGCAGGCTGCTCCAGCGGATGCTGCGGAGGATGTGGATGCCCAGGCAGTTGTGGTGGAGGGTGTTGTGGAGGATGTGGCGGCGGTTGCTGTCCCAGTGGCTGCTGCCCCGGTGGATGCTCTGGCTGTCCATGTGGCGGTTGCTGCTCTGGATGTGGGGGTTGCGGCTGTGGCTGCGGAGGATGTTGTGGTGGTTGTGGAGGTTGTCCAGGCTGTGGCTGCGGCTGCGGCTGCGGCTGTGGCGGTTGTTGTGGGGGCTGCTGCGGAGGTTGCTCGCCGATGGGAGGCAACATGTGCAGCGGAAAGGTTGGAATGGGAGGTGCGAGCAATCCTGGCAGCATGGGTAGCACAAGCCCAAGCATGGCGCCAATTGGTGGCTCTGATGCCCCCGGCAGATCTGATGCTCGAAGCAGAAGTCGTAGCAGAGGCAAAGATGGCAAAGATGGCAAAGATGGCCAAGAGTAATGATCCCCCTTGCTGCCAAACGGCAGCAATTATTTTCGTGGCTTTGGCAAGTCCGAACAAACTGGCGTTGGATTGCGTGCCTCAAAAGTAGAGCGACCATGCCTTGACCTTGGAAGCACCCAATCTTGCGGGTTGGTTGCATGCAGTGTCAAGCTTCAAGCATGAATTGTAATCAGTGGTGAGCAAGCTATGGAATGCTGCTCAACTGGGAACAACTTGCAAAAAACTTTGGCTCGAGGGTTAACCAGTCGCAATGACATGCATGGCAAATAGCATGAAATCATTTGAACGTTGGAAAGCATGTTGATGGAGACATAGAGATTGGGGCCGATGAACGTGCCGCCATGATGTCATGCAGTCCAGAGTCGCGGTTTAGAAGTGTTCAAGTAAGTCGTAAGTTGTATATAATATGTTAACGCAATTTAACGCATATTTTAGGCAGAAGGTCAGGTGTGCTCAATTTGTGCCAAAAAGTACGGACTGGTGAACTCTTTTTTTTTTGTTGGGACAAGCCCGTGGCCCGTCTTGAGGAGACTTCACATGCTTTTGCAGAGGGTGTCGTAATGATGCGGCAGAAGGCAACCCTACGGCCGTACTTTTCTTGAGTGTCGGGATTTGTTGAGAGGAGCTTCTCCAAAGATGGGTTGCACTCCTCTCAGTGGGTGAAAGAAGAGTTCAAATGCTGACATCAGTTGACATCAAATGACATCACGACTCATCAAGTGACATCTTTCATCACGGATTTAGAGATATTTAGAGTGATTTAGACGGGTGCTTGTTCATTTTGTTCACCTGAGGCTGCGACAGCAAGCCAGAAAGCAGCCCAACGGCAATGTCCTTGGCTGACAGGATTTGATGATTTTGATGGGTGAACGAAAGGCGCTTGGAAGACTCAGTGTAGTCAATGTGCCTGGCGAAGCGAAGCCATGAGAAGGCTGAAGCCTGGCAGTGAAAAACCATGAGAAAGCACCATCATTATCGATCACTAGCTGAACAAAGTGATGGAATCTTGTAATTATAAAGATACAGTATGATACAGTAAGACAGCAGATGTGCAGATGAGATGTGCTTCATTTTTAGGTATTTGTGAGGCATTTGCATTTTTGGAGGTTTGGGGCATCTGAGTTTGCGCGTGGTTTGTCTTTGCATCCAACGGGTCCGAGGCTTCAGCATCAATTTCAAACAGAGGTCACGTGGAGATCGAGGATGGCAGTCCTGCCTTGAGATGGGTTTTCCAATGTTTTCCATCTTTTTTATATCTTTCTTTTTTCGAAGATGTTTCAATTTATATGGTTTTCTTTTGTCCCAAACTGCAAGAAGATTGGGAGTTTGAACTGATTTGGCTGGCGCACACACACACAGAGACACCTAGCGTCTCTCCTGGCAGGAGCATGCGGAACAAGTCGGGCGCTTGGTGAGAATCGTGCGTCAGGATGGCCGAAAATCAGAGCCATTGGTGAGTCAATCCTGTATCATGTGTAATCTTGTGAGGTCATATCCCGTCATGTCATCAAGCTCCATCAATACTGTAAAGACAGACAAAAACCAAAAGGCATCAGATCGCAGAGAGATCAAAACTGATTGCACAGCCAATGTCCGAAATAGCTTGAGCCTTGGAGGCTTGGTGTGGTCGCAAGCGACGAAGTAAATCTCAAGGCCCGAGTGTATTTGCACTTGTCGTAGGACTGTTCTTGTGATGGTTTGCTATGGTTTGCTGTGGTTTGCTGTACTTTACTCTCTCATTTGAGCTGCGTTTTTGTTTGGGGCCTGCTAGGTGCATCAAGAGGGGAGCTGCTCAACTGCATTGCAATGGGTAACACTCACTGGTCATACTGGGTGAGTCCAGGATCTGTGACTGTGAGATGCTGTGAGCGAAACATTAGCGGACCTTCAGTCGTTTTTTTTCCTGCAGAAGTGTGCAACGGTATGAAGCTGGCTGAGGCATGGCAGTCGCGGAGGAGTCTTGCCTTATTCCGTCTCAGTGTGGATATGTGTGGATCTATCGACTAATTAGATTGACTAGATCCATCTACATGATTCATCTAGATTCTAGAGATCGTTGGGATTTCCCATTTGCCGGTCCTACATGGTCCTACGCAAGCCAATCGCAACCCATCGCACTTGAAGAAATCATAGCAACCTGAATGGCAGGCTCGCTCTCGGAGGGTATGACGTGTTCTCTGCACATGTTAATAAACCCCCTAGTAATGGTTAATGTCAACCACTATTTGGGGAATCCTCCATGATTAATAAACCATGGTTTATTAATCCCACCTTGACATTACCAGGTTCATCCAGCTTCTATCTGTTGGTAGCTGGTTGCTCTTAAGAATCCTGAGCTCTCAATGAACTGGTACTGACAAGGCCAGTCAGATCCGCCGAGAAATCATGAAGCTTCAATATCGCGAGGCTCGTAGATTGTTCCACCTGGTCTCTAGGTTCTTGAGCGGGAACCATAGGAACCCTCCAAAATCATCCAAAATCAACCCTTGACAGTCAATCGTCCTTTGCTTTAGAACTCTCCAGGTTACTCCGGAAGATTATGAACTGTGCCTGTCTCAGGATTTCCGGTTTAAAATTGCAACACTCAGCATGCCACATTTACATGCAGACTTAAGCAAAGTGCATGATTAATGACCATCACAAATTGTATTATACTATTTACCATAGTATATAATCTATAAGATAGACAACATGAGAGAAATACGTGTTTGTCTTCGAACCCAGAATTATATACTACAGTAGTGCTACATAATACTACATCATATATTATATACGCATATAATCTCATATATGACCATGTATGACACATGGATTCTATAGTGTAGGCACGTATGCCTGAAGGCCATCACAGTGTACCTTTGCACCAAAATTTCAAAGATTGGTCATGATTGGTCGATTGATCCGTGCGACACGAAGGCTTTGCTTGCTGGATGAGAGCCTTCCCAAGAAGAACATACTTCCAGATTCTTTGGTGCAGGACGCGGCCTCAACTGCCACTTTAATCCACTTCGTACGTTCTCCAAGTGAGCCATGCTTGATTATCTTATATTATCTTTACAGATCTGTATTCAATTTGATACTGTTGGTGGGTAGATCTCCATTGTCGTGGGTAGACGTTTTTTACTCGCAAATGGATCGAAATGGATTGCTGTGGTGGATTGGTATGCTCGCTCCTAATTCGCTGCCGGACCAGACAGACTGTTCAGGATTTGCCACTTGTTCCTGCTGGCAATTTGAGCTCCAAGTGCTGTCAGGCGTTTTGAATGGATGGTCGTAGACCCGTAGATTTTCAGGTTTTCAGTGATCTTCCAATGTGGTTGTTTCTTCTTTAGACCATGTTTCATTTTGATGCTGATACATTCCGATTTGGACCTTTGGATTCAATGGCGGGTTTGCACCACTTGGGTCACTCCTCTCGAGTCTTGCTGGGTCACAAGTGCTGCAAGTGATTCAACTGATGGGCCAAGGTCAATGGATGTCAATGGTGGGCCATGGTGGGCCATGGATCTATATGTATATATATATATATATATGTATATATCTCATTGAGTCTTATTTGTTGTATCCCATTGCATGTGTCACAATAGCAGCGACATATATGGATATATATAATTATATATATATATGTATATAATATAATTATTATTTTAAATATGATGAAATATATAGGATATTATGTGACATTATTGGTTGTATCGTGATGCCATGTCTTCTCAAGCTTTGTCACTTTTTATTGTCAACGTGCCAGCTTGAAATCCATTGAACTGCATTGAAATGCATAGATTGTTATGCTTTGTTTTCACCTGTTTTCATTCATCTTGACAAGAGCAGCTTGAAGTGCCACTTGCAGCGTGCCAGAGCTGAAAGTTTGTCTTCAGCTGGACGTCAGGTTTGCTTGTTGGAGCTTGGAGACTGCAAGGCGTGCATTCAGGGTGAGAAGATGTGGTGCTAGGCTGCTAGGCATTTCTCCTGAGTTGTCAATCTTCTGTTGGCTGTATTCACATGCCTGTGCAAGGCGTCTTCAGTCACATATTAATCTCATCCCTTTTCGTGCTTTCTCCTTCCGTTGCCGCCCTGTGCCACATTTCTATTATAATTACAACCCCCGGCAAAAAAATCGGGATATGTGGAAACACTGGCAAAGAGTGCAAAACGTTCAAATTCCGAGGTGCCTCAGCTTCCTTGTGGTCATGCCTTTCACTTTGAATGTGCCAGATTCCCAACAAAGTGGTTTTGGACTGACAAGCATATGCTCAGATATTGGCAGAACATGGCAGGACAGGATGAGCGTAGTTGCACCTGTCAGAATTGTGAGAGCTGAGAATGGAACTAATTTTGTCAATCTGTCCAAGGCTCGCAAGTGGCTCACGGGCTGTTCAGGCAGATGTCCCATTTGTCAGGCCGCAACCTGTTGCTCCAATTGAACAAGCTAGATGTGAGACTCTGATGCCTCTTTATATAATTCAGTATCAAATTCTTATGATCCTCCACGTGGTTGTAAATCAATCTGACATGATTTAGAATTCTCTGCCACAGTCTTGGTTGCACAATCTAGTCTAAAGCCTAAGGCTTGTATGCTTGCATCATGTTGCAACATGTGGGCGCGCTGTCGCACTATGAAGCACCTGTCAAGGCAAACCTCGTTGCATCTGGTGGCATATGGCATGATTTTCCGGGTGTCAGGTCTCCCTGCTCGATCTACATGTTCCCGCGATCAGTTCTTCCAGCGACCCTGCATCCGCTGTGGCATCCTGGCAGTTTCAGTTTGGTGACAGGTGTCGCTGTAGAGTGGCATAGCATGGCATAGCATCGCATGGAGATACAGTTGGTTCATGTGGGTTCATTGGCGGCGCCTGTTCAGAATTCTGGCGACAACTTGAGAGAAGCTCATTGGACCTGTACACGGTCTGTAGACCCAATTCTGCCGCCTATGAAGTATTCTAGTAAATTTTGGAGGGAGGTTTGCACCAAGGTAAGTTCGGATGCACAGAGTCCGGAAAGCGATGCCTCTGGCAGCCCTGACGTGACGGTGTGAAAGAAAAGTACGCATCTACAAGCCGCGGTGAAGATCAGTGACAGCACTGTCGAGACAGCCTGTTCCAAAGTTGGTACAGTCGGTTTTCCGGAACAGGGGAGGATCGAGCAATGTCGAGCGAATTTAGAACCGATGTGAAACAGTCGTTGGAAGTGTATGATATGTCTGATTCAAGTATATTACAGTACATTAAATCTTCAGTATTCTTCAGTCTTCTTAGTCAATGAACATCAGTGAAAATGTCAATTTGAGGTGGTGCGAGTTGGCGTCTGCCTGCATGATGAATTCAGGGCGTTGTATATAGTTGGAGCGTTGAGGCTGGGTCTACGATCAGATTACCGTGTGCACGGTTTGCAGTTGTCTACCGTTTCGCCTGGTTTTGCTTGAGTCTAACGGAATTGATCCCGGCCTTGGACGTTCAATGCAGAAACCCTTGTGGGAAGAGTGAAGAGTGCGGCATATTTCATGTATATAGTCTCATCATTGTCAAAAAAAAACAGCCACACAGATATGAGACCTCATACGTCAATACGAAGATGATCAGCTCAGCTCGCACTTTCCACGCTTGGTGGTCTTGCATCTTAGCCGTTCAGCCCAGTTTTGTGCATGCTATTTTAAGCTTGAAGTGTTTGTGCAAAGGGGACAGTCCCGTCGCCCCGTTGCATATTATGCTGAGAGAGCAGTCTTGAAGCTGCAGTTTGGTGCCTGCATGGTGTGAACGCACAACACATCACAACAGTGTAAGAAAAAACACCAGCAAGCTGGCAAGAATCTATTGATTGATTGGGACGACTTGCCTTGTTTCGTGCCTTTTTTACCAGTAACTTCTTAGTGAGGAGGCGATCTTCCTAGCTTGCAGCTACAAGTATTGTGCTGTCTCATGCAAATCAGGATGGACCCTTTGAAGAAAAAGGCCCCTTGAGTTTGATTCTCTTCTACCTCCAAGTGTTCCCAATGTTGTAAAGCTTGCACATGCAAGGCCCATAACCATAGCGTTTGATTGCGGAGGTAGTGGTGGAATGAACAACTAATGGGGATACGTGACAAGAAACCAGACGAATTTGACTGCTGTAATGGATGTTGAATGATGTTGACACATACGTTATGGTTTTGGATTTTGCATGGCCTGGAGTTTGGACGTGGACAGACCGTGGACATTCTGAAATTCTTCGCAGTGGAGTCGCTGCCTGGGCTCATAGTACACTGAGAGGCCCCTCGGGGGCAATGTGGGTCTGGCGCTCCTTAGGATGCCAAGCTGCTGAATTGCCATCTTCCGTCTTCGCGCCTTTAGGAGAATCGTTGGGTTAGGATGAAAGATGTTGAAGTGGAGACATGTGTTACATTACGGTTGCGAGTATACCGTACAATGGAGGATCCACCACAATACACTGCCCCCAATTTGTGGCATTCTGCGGTTCATCATTGTGTACTGGAGATGATGTATCATGACCCCCAAACGGTTGAGAAATCGGGATGGTTGAATAGTCCGGATCCATCCGGATCCCACATTATGATACATTATGCAAACAACATCAAACAGCATTCCTGCATCTACCAATGCGTCACCCATAGATCAGCGTCATTTGAGCCACCACTTTTTGATAGCTATCCAGTATGGTCTGGGGATCTGTTGCCCAGTGTTTTTTGATCAGAACCAATGCAGTTAGAAGCTAGCTGTGTTTTGTCCTTTCCTGTGGTAAGACATGGCAAGACGAGTATCGGCGAAGAAGGCTTTCGTTCACGTTTTTTAGAGTTTCCAGACAAGGAGGGACTAGGTGGTTCAGAGATGTTAACATAGTAATTTAGCTGGGCTTCCAGTGGCTGAGGAATTGAAACCCATTGGATCGCTCACTTGCTTTTGTCAGGACGACGGTGTTGTCAAGATGGCACGGACGAGAGTGCATCCCTTCCCATGGAGTATTCCACAGGGAACAACTGGAGCATCGATTCACTGAGCACATCACTCAGGGACTGCAAGGGCACTGTCTACCGACTGGGCCCTGGCAAGAGTGAGGGTGTTGCGGCCTGGCGTTTGGAGCCCTTCAATGACTTGCGGCTTTGCGTGCCAGCTGCTGTGGAAGTGCAGCCGCCACCTGCAATTTCCGTCACAGAAATCAGTGAGAGAACAGACAACAGGAATCCAGTTTTCAAGTCCGTGAAGGATGCAGTGAAGAAACTCATCTCCCGAGGTGGTGGGACTTTCTTGTACCGTGTCCCAATCGCCACGGTAAGACTAAGAGAAGAAGCAGCTGCTCTAGTGACAAGTGCTCATGGAGAGGTGGATTGGCCCGAGTGTGTCTCAGGTGCCGTAGTTGGAGTGACATTGAAGGTGGCTATCATGCTGGGCCAAGAGACAACATCTACAGTTTCTATAGCATTGCCACCTATTGTCCCTGATGCGGATGAGTCTCGCGCAGTGAACATTGACTGTGAAACTTGCCGCATTTGCGTCTCCCAGAAAGGAGGTCCTCCACTGGATCCAGCCAAACTGCATGGTCGACATGAAGAAGGCATAGCACAAGAGCTGGAGATCTGGGCCAAGAGAGCCAGGAACAAACCGAACACGTGGCGATTGCTCTACATCCAATCACAAGCCGCAAATGTAGATGGGCCATCAAGATTAGCTATCCACTCTACCCCGCAGATTTTACAATCCTTGGGAAGACAGCTTGGTGACCTGGTACTAGCAGCTGTTGCAGACATTGAGTTCTGCATAGAGCCTTTCGAAATCAGCTATGGAGAGTCTCACTTGGAGTCTGTGCGCTGTATGGTAGCTGAAGAAATTGCAAACCTCTTGGGCATTTCTTCAGATCAGGTCATGTGTGGTTCTTTCAAGTTGCAGAGTGTGATCCCCAAGCGGCGGCATGTGCGGCGTAATTCGATGATGCTGCAGATCGCCCTGCTTCATCAAGGGCTCATACAGGTAGTTCGGGGACCACAGATGCCCACCAGGCAGGCAGCAGATCCTCTTCCAGAACTCATCAGCAAAAAGGCGCCTCGACTCACCAAGTCTACCACGATGTCCACGTCCACCAAGATGTGGACGGACCCTCTCAATGACACAGCGGAGCCAACGTCCCCAACTGGGACCAAAAAAAGCATTGCATTGACACGGGCACTCACCACCCTCAAAGACACGCAGGAAGCTTTCTCGCAGACTATGCGGGATACTGGTCTGAACAAGTCTTCTTCTGAACCATCACTGACAAAATCCAAGGACTTGTTTGACAGTGTCTACGCCAAAGGTGGATCATTTCCAAGTAAAGACATGCCTCCAGATCAATTACTCAAGACCTTGATGCACATCTTGGGCGACACCACGCACCCAATCCGAAAACACCCTCAGATCTTCCCCATGTTCGCACGGATATCGAAGCAAGCTGTGGTGGTCAGAGCACCCCTTGTGGCAAGTCAAGATATCATTGATCCCGAACGAATGGCCGAGAGCATCAGAGAGCTCATGAAGCCTCGACGGGTCAGAGCCTTACATGGACTTTACATGACTTTACATCAAAGGGGTGAAAGCTTTGCTTATGATCAGCGTAGTTGTCCATCGCTTATCCTCAGTTTACAGGCCGCTTGAATCTAGCTTAGCTCTTGCCCTACTTCATTCCAATAACCAACCAAAGTTTTCAGTGTTTACTACGTATGTTGGAAGAGATACCGGAAACTGAGGTCAAGAGCGTTCCTTCTGACGTAGATGGGGCAACTTTGGAGAACCTCTCCACGATGCGGACCGAAATTCTGTCTCTCTATTCACAGCCAGGTGGTAGCATTGCAGTGCAGAAGTCGCAGCTGGTGAACTTGACTCCAAAAGAGATCCTGGATATGGCAGACAGCTCCTTTGGTCAGATGCACACTCTTGTTGCTTGTTTGGAGGTCTGGGATGGGCAGGATCCAGTACAACACACTAATTGCAGACCCCTAAACTTGGCCCCCAACAATCCCCAACCTTGGCTGCCTTGTCTCATTTTAGAGCAGTTAGCCCTGCCAAGTTGTGACAGCTGGACCCTGTCAGGCGATGATTGAAAAAACGGAGAATGACACCGAGTACTGTCAAAGGCTTTGCCTTCATCGCGCAGTTGACCGCACTTTGGTGGTGATGCGGCACTTTACATCCAGCCGGGAGGTGTCTTGGCTCATGAGCTTGTTTTTGAAGCTATCATTATGTTCTCCAGACTTTGGTGCATAATTAATTGTCCTCCGACAGTCTTTCTCTGCAAAGGGCAGGCCAAGCTGGTCTTCTAGAGTTTTGAGGGTCTTCCGGGTCTTCCCCACTCGGAGTATCACTCACGATCACTGACCGCATATTATGATTGAACTTGAAAGTAGCAGTTCAAGTGTGGATTAGTTGCTTGATGGTTGGTGTGGGAGGGTGGATATTCTGAAGCAATTAGTGTATAGATATATGATATCATATGATATATATATATATCGATGTATGATGTATAGATGAAGAAATAGCAATGTTGTGTGATCAATTTACAAGCCGTTTGCTTGAAAAATAATGACCTTTCTTTGAGTTGCATACCCACAGCTGCTTGAAAAAGTGTTTGACAATGTTTAGACGTGTTTGACAACGTTTAACGAATTCTTGTCCCATTGTTGGCCATGTTTGAGATTGGCAGTGAGGGTCATGTTTTGACATGCATGGGAATTTTCTCAGGTTGTTTTTCGTGGTCTTCGGTTGATCCGCAACCTCACAGTCCACGATATTCTCTCAGTGGATGCTATACTGCAACACTCGCTGGCTCCTGACCTGATGTTGCAGCTCGGCTTTGCAGAATGGGGACTTTGAGTAGTTGTGATATGTTGTGATGCGGACTGGGATGCATTGGGATGCTGCATATCTCAAGAATTCTGGCTGAAACAGTTGCTGTTCTGAGTCATGAGATGTTATGAGTGCCATTGAGTGTCCGACATCTCTGAGATTCTCTGAGGTCTCTGGACAACTTCCCTTCTGATCAGGAAATTCAGCAGTTGGCTTGTCAGATTCTTCGGCGGGTTTACATCCGAGCGAGGGAGAATACCATCATGGGCTCACGCGTGGTCACGCTGGGGAAGCAGTTGGATGAGGTGCAACACCCAGACATCAGCAGCATAGTACAGGATGCGATTGTCTTGGCCCGCGCCAGGTAGAGTGATGGGACACAAAGAACAGACATGTACAGAAATGAAAATGCACATGGATTTTTGTGAATTGCCCTTGAGCTGTAACAGTCAGCAAAAGGGTCTCTTACTAAACACGACCTCCAATTGCTGCACCATGAATTCACATGTTTTTCACAAAAGGAAACTTTGGACTACAAAGCCCCGTCGACCCAGCTCAACTGTAGCAACTTCTGGTTCTCACACATCACACATCACAAGTTCAAGATGTGCCCTTTCTTGGCTTAGTGCCGCCCTTTTTTTGCTTGCTTGCGCCAACCTCTGGATTGGCATAGAAAAAAATCCAAATTCATTCATCGTTTTTTTGTTTTTATGGACTTTCTGATGCAGCACCCATCACATGAGTATTGTTGCGCAATATCGTGTTCTTTTTCCTGCGTTTCTTGTGCACCAAATCGTGCTCTTTTTGCATTCCTTCGTGCAACATATCGTGTTTTTTTTTTTTTTCGTTTCTTCGTGCACCATGTTGTGCTTTTTTCTGCAATTCTTTGTTCACCAAATCCTGCCCTAAATGGTGCTACTGTTCCGGGCCATGGGAAAGACACAACATTGATTGTCATCATTGATCGAATCTTATATATATTTATATTTATTTAAATGTAATTACATTATATTATAGAATATAATGTTGAAGAATGGGAGAACGACATAGAACGACGTTGGGTGTTCTGTCCTGCTTTGTTGGGTGTTTCTTAACCGATGCATCCGAGCCCAACGTTTCAAACCAAGGTGTGGACTTTCCATGGCTTGTCGAGAGTTTTGACATCCATGAAGCTGTTCCAGGAAGATGCAGATATACAGCTGGAAGGATGCATGCTCTTAGCCTCAATCGGTGAGCTGCTGTATAACAACGGCTACGCCACAGACGTCTTCAAGCTCCTAGAAATAGGCATTCGCAAGCATGCCGGCCGAGCTACTTGGTCACAGCAGGGCTTGCTATTTGTTGCCCCAATAAGTTAAAGGATGGTGATGGATGATGCGTCTTCACTCGTAATTAGGTTTCCAATTCATTCCACTGAAGCATCGTTTCATTGGAATCTTCTCAGGCTGATCTGCTCTGCCAGACGATTCTGATAATTTCGCGTTTGGGGCCATCATTCTTGTCACTGGAACCGCGTGGCATCCAAACCATTGTTGATGCCATGGCACGGCATAGATCGGATAGAAACCTGCAGATGACTGCCGTCCGAGCTCTCTTCACTTTAGCTAAAGACGAGTTGGCTTTGCAGTCCTGCCGGTCTGGAGGAGGCGCAGTATGACTTGAAGTCTGATTTGAAGTATGATGCAGATGGCATCAGAATGCATCAAATGAGTTTTTTGGCACTCTGTTGTACTGGGTCGATAGGCCATTCTGGCATGGCTAGATTTCTGCAGAAGAGAGCTGACTTTTGGGCATGATCAAGCCATAGGGTATTGGACTTCAAACTCGCTTGGTAAACGTGGGAATGAGATTGAAATGGACACCCTTGGGTCATCTTGGGTCAATTTTCACTTTCAAATTCACTTCGCCTTGTTAGGTGCAGGTGCGATCTTATCAGCCATGGCAGCTCATCCTGACACAGCTCAAATTCTTCAGGAAGGAACACGGGCGCTGGAAAAGCACTGTCCAAGGGCGGTGGCCAAAATTGCTCGCCTTTGCGGGGATCTCGCTTGTTTGTTGCCTCCAGCCACATGGACAACTGGCCCGGATCATGGCACCATGCAGGCCACATCCCGCATCACGTGGAATCTGGGAAATATGAGAAGAATCGGAAAGACAAGAAACATCAAGAAACATCAAGAAACAAAGGGATTAATTACTGTTCATCAGAGCAAAACATGTAAAGTAAAGCAATGATATCGAAATATATGGCATCATGCTATCGATAGACTTTATATACTTTTCGTTGTCATTTTTGGTGTCCGCAAAGCCTTTGGAATTCTGCCAAATTGTTGAATGACTTCCATAGCGCGGCTTTGCTGTCGCCAGGTGCGTCTCGATGTGGAGGAGCTCAAGGCAACCGGATGGGCAGCAAGAGGTGCCACGCTTGAATTGCCATTCCAGCTTGCACCCGGCACCATAGAACAGTCAACACACCCCCATGGCCCATGGCCGATACCGCATGATATCTTATGACTACAGTAATTATGCCTGAATTGAATAATGACACGTATTTTTTTGACCTGGGGCGATGAGTGCTGCAGACAAAAGACTTATCCGAACTCGTACCAGCTTTCGGTGTACATTTTGTTGGCCGCTTTGCATTTCCAAATTTCCAAGGCATTGAGAATCTGGTTATCGAGTTCAATCCGCCAACAAGCAGCCTGGGGCAGCGCGAAGAAGACCTGCTGCATTTGGACGCAGGATTTCGTAAGAAGAAGGGCCTACGAGATGACATCGATGCTGCTGACCACCTGTGGATGTCCATTGGAAAAGCTCAGGTGGCGATGCCACGTGGCAGCTCAAGCCACAACATTCGCCAGAAGGACATCAATGCCCTGTCCCAGCTGGGCTGCGATGTTGAAGTTTTGCGGCAACCAGGGCCCAAAAGAGATCAGGTTCGTCGCTTGTGTGAAGTTTTGAAAGAAGGCGGGGTTGCGAAAGGTTCATCGATACATTTACAGTAGCAGGGGTAGGGTAGTCGGTATGAAGTCCGGGTTTAGTCGGCAGAACAAGGTAAACAGTTTTTCACATCCCGAGAAAGAGAAAGATATCTGAACTGTGAAATGTATTTAAATGTTCTTTTCGTGAGAGAGCAAGATTGGACGTGGAAAGATGGAAAGGGAGGTCTGTTTTCGATTTAAAATATTATGATATATGATGCGCAAATTACATATATGTAAATGTGTATATATATATATATATGTGTGTGTGTGTGTGTGATAAATTTGCGTTTTTACGTGGCTTTGGGTTTCCAAACCTGCAGTGCTTCATGTCACCGTGGCACCCCTGGAGGTGTGGGGCCAAAGAAATACAGCGCACAGGATGGAGAGCTGCTTATCCTGTTGTTGGGCCATTTCGCTTGGTTTTCGCACACCCACGCCAGGGAAATCATCGAATTTGGTGGGCACACGTCGATTGTAGAGTGGCTCACGACGAAGCGCTTCAAAGGTCAAGCAAATGCACTGGATGATGCTCTCGCCTTTCCCTTGCATCGTGCTTGTTTGTGTACATTGGCCTCTGTATGCAGGCATGGCATAGATACATCCAATCATATCTTGGAACTGGACGGTGTAGAGCTCGCCTTGCAGTTTGCAACACATTTGGAAGCAGGCGTTCGATGTTGTGCGCTGCGTTTGCTGGCGCGGCTCATACCATATGCAGCCAAGAGACATCCACAAAAAGACACTCTTCCTTTGGACACTTTGTGGCCCATCATTTTGCTCGAACTGCGAAGCAACGATGAGCTGTTGCGCACAGTAGCTGGCGCCTGCGCCCTAGAAGCCATAGCCAATGGCTGTGTCCCGGTAGAGAATGGAAACAGCACCGTTCCTCAAAGTTTGGCTTTGGCTTTATTGAACGCTCTGGAATTGGCCACAACTGCAGATTCCTCAACTGCAGATTCCTCAGCGGCAGCTCTTCCGCTGCTCATTGCAGTGCATCGGATGGCAGCGGATGAGGATGAGCTCATTCACGGTGCCATGCGGAAGAACGAGAGTTTGATCCCTCTGATGACTGATTGGTTGCCGAAAGCAACCAGGCCGATGGCTGTTGCAACTGCAAAAGCGGCTGGACTCTCAGCTGCTTGCACCCTTCGGCTCCTTAGAATCTCAGCTGCGAGTGGTTTATGGGTGTTCTAGAACCACACCATGCCACACCATGCCACAGCGTTGTATTGTGCCTCAGCCTGAGCCCCGATTTGAGGTGATGCTGGAGCTGCATTGGACGGCCAAAGCCTTAGTTGCCTTTGCAGTGGCATTGTGGTCATTGCGCGGGCTTTAACATGTTTTGACAAGTCAAAGCATTCAAGACCATGGCACAGTCAACGGGCAGCAACCACCTCAGGAAGTGAGTTAGCACCTCTTCTTCGCTATGGAACTAGTGTGCTGGCAGAAGCAAGGTCTAGAACTCAGGGCATTTGAGAGTTCAGAGTTGAACTCGAACCTGAACCCTCATTCGCTCACTGCAGCTTATTCTGCCTAACATATCCAAGACTCTTCCCGCATTCTGATTATCATTTTCTATCCATTTCAAAGTAAATAATTCTAATTATATTATACTGCAACCAATTATGACCATGTAGATTTCATATATGGAAACAAAAAGAAAACGAAGTGACATTTTTGTGCTAAACAATGCACTGCACCTGGGGATGGAGGGTGGCACTTGAAAATGCCATTTTGGCTCAAGTGNCATTTTTGTGCTAAACAATGCACTGCACCTGGGGATGGAGGGTGGCACTTGAAAATGCCATTTTGGCTCAAGTGCCACCCCAGGTGCTGTTTCAATTTTGGGTCACTATGACCCGCTTCGCGCACCATGGCGTGGCCCACCGACATGTCATCATTTGGGTCCTTGTCAGCCTGCCGGCGGCATTTTGGAGTCTCCACCGAATTGTGGGAGAGCTTCATCCAGGCAGCTGGGGACCCAGGGGAGGACTACCGGCTACTAGCGGCGCTGCCGCCCAACGCAGTGGCCGCCACAATCGAGGCGACAGTGCTGCCAAGTGGACAATCAATCACCGTGGTCCAGGCGGCGCAGTTGGGACTGGTATACCGGTTGGCGAAGCGGAAGCTCCATGTGGATTCAGGACTGGATCTATCGCTTTGGCAAGATCCAGACNACCCCCATTTGCAGACTTCGCTGTTTTCCAGCCCTACGGAAGGAAATCAATGCGAGCTCAGAAGTTCCGCACGTATGTGGCGGTGGCGGGGGGATACTATACTCGAGAACTACCCGGCCCCTCGAACTTCATACAATGGAAGTCATCCTATCGAGTATATCGGACAGCGCTCATCATGCTCGAGGTCCTCAGCATGGCCACGGCCGTATCCTACGAGAACTTCATCGAGTCCCTGGACCGCACCTACCAGGGGTGTTGGCACCTGNGCGCTCATCATGCTCGAGGTCCTCAGCATGGCCACGGCCGTATCCTACGAGAACTTCATCGAGTCCCTGGACCGCACCTACCAGGGGTGTTGGCACCTGGTGGTGCAAGCGGACGAGCTTGCACGCTCGGAACACCTGCTTCGAATGCGGGTGTCCTTGGACATGGAGATCGCGCAGGGCACGAGGGCTCCGAACCTGTGGACCAAGGAAAATCCATGGGAATGCCTGTTCAGGCGCCTCATCAAGNCGGGTGTCCTTGGACATGGAGATCGCGCAGGGCACGAGGGCTCCGAACCTGTGGACCAAGGAAAATCCATGGGAATGCCTGTTCAGGCGCCTCATCAAGTATGCTGGATTTTGGGCAGAGCAGGTGCACGTACCAGCAAATGCCTGGCTACCCCATGGATCCAAAGGCAGGCCATTGACGCCAGCCGAAGCCATCACGGCCACAGCAGTGCAGGGAGGAACGGCATCCATCAAGCCGGAAACCGAAGCCCCGAGGACTGGCCCGGAGGTTCCAAGGAGATCCAACAACGCCCGCAAACGAGAAGCCAAGNGGGAGGAACGGCATCCATCAAGCCGGAAACCGAAGCCCCGAGGACTGGCCCGGAGGTTCCAAGGAGATCCAACAACGCCCGCAAACGAGAAGCCAAGAGAAAGCGCCAAGAGGAGGAAAAGAACACGGGCACGAAGGGAAAGGGCAAGGGCAAAACAAAAGACAAACAAATTTGTTTTGCTTGGAACAACAACAATGGCGCATGTGGTGGCCAACCTCCAGGATCCGCCTGCCGAGGTCGAGTTCCAAGAGAACACAGATGCACCACATGTGGCTCTCCGNCGCATGTGGTGGCCAACCTCCAGGATCCGCCTGCCGAGGTCGAGTTCCAAGAGAACACAGATGCACCACATGTGGCTCTCCGGGCCATCCGGCTCATCAATGCTCGCAGAAAGAAAGTTGATCTTTCATCTGCAGAAGGACTGGATGAGATCAAGTCGCAACTCCAGGGAGTACCAGAACGAGACGAAGGCACCGTGGACGGCAGTACCTTTCTGGACTTGGGCAGGCTCTGCAAGCGGGAGCAAGGGAGGAGAGACCAAGCGAGAGCCCTCCGGTGACAGCTCCAGCCATGAGCGTCCCTCCAAGAAAAGGAAAGCCGACGATGAAGACAAGCAGAAGGAGGACAAGTCGAAGGAATCGAAGGCTGTCATCCACGGCAAGCTCATGACGCTGAGGGAATACATCTCCAAAAGGAGATTTCACTTCTTGCGCCTTTATGCAGGCGTGGACGACCCGTTGGGTGAAGCTATCAGAAGACATGCAAAGAGCCGCAAGATGAAGGTCACGGTGGTGGCTTGTGACATCGAGAGCGGCGCAGACCTTTTGAGGAAGGAGCCCTATGAGACGTTGCTACAACAGGCGCACTCCGGACACTGGGACGGAGTACACAGCGGCTTCCCATGTACCACTTTCTCAAGACTGAGGTGGAGAAAGGCTGAGGGCTATCCGGGCCCGGTCCGATCGAAGCAGCACCCTTATGGTCTTCCAGACCTGTCAGATCGACGCAGAGCCGAAGCAGACGAAGGGACGTTGCACGTCTCGAGGACCGTGCACTTGGAGGAGGCCATCTTGAACTCGAGGCCGGAAGACACCTTCAAGCCGGTGGCAACAGTGGAGAACCCTCCCCCTTCAGATCATCCACAGCATTTATCTGCCTGGGAGTTGCCGGAACTTGCAGGGCTTTTTGACAGGCACAACTTCACCCTGGCAGAGTTCACCACCTGCAGGTTCCAATCTCAGATCCCTCCAGGTGAGCGCAACTACAAGCCTCAGATGTTTGGAGGAAATTTACCTGGAATCAGCTCACTACAAGGAGTGTGCATGTGTGGGGAAGGGGTCGGGCATGTATCCATTGTGGGAAAGGAGAAGTCGGCGGCCTCAGCCAGGTACCCGGACGAACTTTGTGAAGCTTATCCAATCCTTTTGATAGGGCAATTTGAACGGATGGCAAAAGCTGAATTCTTCGACCAGAGATCCAAGGACCTGGCTTCCGAGGTGGCTGAACTAAGGAAAAGATCCACTCGACAGGAACCAGCGAGATCCAGGACCCCTTTGGCACGAAGGAAATATAAGGGCGGGATCAAAGAAGAGGACGCAGAAGAAGACCGCCAAGAGAAGGGAGCCTCCTCCAAGTCGAAGGCAGAACCGGGACGGGGTAGTGCAACTTCGTCCACAACTTCCAAGGCCAAGGCCATGCCCAAGAAGGAGGAGGAGACATCAGAATCATCCTCTGAAGAAGGGGAAACCATTGAAGAGCACGGGGAGACGAAGGCCCATGAAACCGACCGCAGAAGCAGTGCAAAGAGCCTGGAATGGAAAGGAGGCCGGGGCAAGTTTGGAATGCTCAGGGAATCCTCTGCACTGGCCACAGATCCAGCCAAGTTGAACTACGTTGGAGGCATGCGAAACCCAGTCGACACCGTGGAGGGCATGCCCACAGCCTTGAACCTGGGCTTGAGAATCTTTGCGGCCTGGGAGAGGCTGACGCGTGGTGGCAATGGAGACGGCATCCAACTACGGCACGAAGGACTGTCAGCTTTGCCCCAGAGTGGTTTAGCAATGGCGTGCAGAGCTCAGGAAGATCGTGGGATCCAAGGGCAAGCTCAAGGCAAACCTCAAGTCCAGATGGACGTTCCGATCCCCCATTCAAGGGGACATTGTGGAGGCCTGGACCGCAAAGGCGTCGGACGCCGATGTAGATGTGGGAGACTGGGTAGCCAATGGCACACCATTGGGCATCAACCTACCCATACCCTCAAGAGGGATCTTCCCGCCGGCCGACGTGGAGGATGAGAAGGAGACGATGGCCGACGCAGTATCACAGCTGGAGAGAGGGGCCCTCTCGAACTACTCATCGATCACGGACAACCTCGAGGACACGAAGGCCGAGGTAGAGCGCCTGGCGGACTTGGGATTCCTGTTGAAGATTGACAGGAAAACCCTTGAGAAGGAATTTTCTCAAGGCACAATTTCAAAATTGGCCATCATAGTGAAAGAAAGGCCTGACAAGACCAAGAAACGACGGCTCATCATTGACCTACGCAGGTCGGGGGGGAACTCCAAGGCAAAGCTCAACGAGAAGCTGGTGTTGCCCCGAGCCTGTGATGCCATCCGCACCCTGAAGCAGATGGTCAAGATGAAGCCCGAGCCAAGCGCCGAAGAGATGGCGGAACGCTGGAGCCGTGAGATGGTGCTGGTGGACGTCTCTGACGCCTTTCCGCACCTAGCGGTGCACCACAGGGAATTGGAGCACTGCATGACTCCTGGAGTGGGAGAAGATGAATTTTACCTTTTCAGGGCCCTGCTGTTTGGGTATAAAACAGCTCCACTTTTATGGAGCAGAGTTGCCTCCTGGATGGCCCGCTTCCTGCAAGCATGTGTCCCAGTGCACGAAGGCCAACATCAGGTCTATCTAGACGACAGCTTCTGGGTCCTACAGGGGCCTTTGAACAGGCGAAACGTGGTGCTGGGCTTCGTGCTATACACCATGGCGGCCCTAGGTTTCTCCATCTCCGTGCAGAAGGGCGAGCGTGGAGCCTCCGTCACTTGGATGGGCATTGAGTTCCGGCTCATCAATCGCAACGAGCTGCTCATGACCCTGCCGGAGAAGTTTCTGGCTGACTTGCAGGGGAAGCTGGAAGCATGGGAGTCCAAGGGCATGGCCGCAACGAAGGAACTAAGGACAGTTTGCAGCAAAGTGTCATGGCTTTCCGGGGTGCTCCCCAGGACAAAGTGGATGCTCCGAGTCTTCTACGCGGTCTTGGCCCACCGTGAATCGGAAGTGAGAGGAGGCGCTGAGGAGGAAAGAAGGGTCAAGCGCAGTGACCCCAGACACAAAGAACACATGTTCCCTCTCAAACGCCTGGAGGGCGCAAGACTGGCTCTGCTGGAGTACCTGAAGGTCACGAAGGCAAGGCCAACCGGAAAGATCAGCCTCAGCTCCCATGACCGAGCGAGAGTCTGCATCAACACCGACGCCTCACCAGAGGGGTTGGGGGCCGTGCTCATCATAAACGGGCAGGTCATAGATGTCCTGGCCTCAGCCATCACCGAGCAGGACGCCAAAGACTTCNGACGCCTCACCAGAGGGGTTGGGGGCCGTGCTCATCATAAACGGGCAGGTCATAGATGTCCTGGCCTCAGCCATCACCGAGCAGGACGCCAAAGACTTCAATTTCGAGTTGGGCTCCTCCGCTTCTCAAGGAGTAGTCGAAGGATTGGCGTTGNGATGTCCTGGCCTCAGCCATCACCGAGCAGGACGCCAAAGACTTCAATTTCGAGTTGGGCTCCTCCGCTTCTCAAGGAGTAGTCGAAGGATTGGCGTTGCTGGTGGCTCTCCGCCAATGGGGAGCAAAACTGGCTGAGATGTCTGTGGACTTGACGGTCCAATCCGACTCAGTCACAGCCCTCGCAATGGTGCAGAAGCGTTCAGCAGCGTCACCAGCTCTGAACTTCCTGGGGGCGGTGATGGGCATATGGATGGAAGCCTACAGGGTGGAAGATGTGAAATTGCTGCACGTCCCGGGCGTCGCCAACAAGGTCGCCGATTGGCTGAGTAGGCCTTCCAAATGGAAGTCGACTGAAAGGCCGGCTGAACTTGGTGAGCTGACCGTCTCCGGGTGTGTAGATAGGAGCGGTGATTTTTATCCGCTGCCTCCCCCAGGGCGAAAGCCGGAATTGTGGGGAGCCTCCACAGGTGAGACAGACACGGGCCCCTGGCACAACTTGTTCGCCTGAGCGACAAAACTGCCGGTATCATCTTGGCCCCGCTTCTCACCTCAGGGGGGGTTTTTCACACATGTTCATGTTAAACTTTATTTCACATGACCAGCCCTTCGGCTCAAAATGGAGGGTACGTTCACCCCGTTGGGCCTCACCATCCAATGGCTAGCGCTGGTCGGCCTGGCGAGCCACCTGGCGGCCTTGGTTTGGGGCTGTCTGAGATTCTGCAGGGCCAGGCAAATCTGCCCCTTCGTGCCCTGCACCAGGATCGAAGCCGGACAGGCCTGGGCATGGCACCAATCTCATCCGGAAGCCCCCTCGCCAGCCTCATACGAAGGCCCGCGGCTGCGCCAGAGGCCGGGATTGGCGGGCCTGGTGCGAGCAGACAACAACACGGAAGGACACCTGGTGGAGCACCTGACGGCGAAGGGGTCATCGAGGGGACATAGGTCCAATCGACCGAGCCACCGGTGAAGAAACATAGACCAGTGGGGGAAATCCTCAACCACGGGCGAACTCCATCACGTTTCGGCCATTTAGGAAGGGAATCATTCATGTACGGCACGATGGACTTGGACACAGAGGGCCAACGCTCCACGCCCAAAGCATGGGGAGATGCCAACAGCCACTTGCTGGAGTTTGAGGCAGGAGTAGAGGTGGGCTCTATCACTCTTCACACCCCAAAACCCATCGATGCGGAGAAAGAAAAACCCACAGCCTTGGCGTCGGTGCTGAAGATCGCCAACAAGACGGCTATCAAGGCAAAAGAAAAGCTGTCAATGGAGCCAGCACTGTGGAGCCCAAAGCGCTCCCGTGAACCTGAACCCGTGGTGCCAAGCATTTCGGCGACTTCCACTCCGGCACGAAGGAACAACCACGTGGGGAAGAGGAACAAAGCTATCAACATCCTCGCAATTGCTAGAAGGGCGGGAAAGTCAAAGGAAGACGTCACACGCCTGGAGGAAGGCTTTGCAGCAAACTCCTCACGGAAGGCCAAACGAGCCATAAGAAGCACGGTGATGGCTGTCTTCCGAGAAGCAAGGGGAGGCAAGATGTTTCCACCTGCTCCGGATAAGGTGAAACTCCTCGCCAGCGTGCTGAAGGCGGCCAACTACAGAGCAGCCGGCAACTACCTAGGTGAGTACAAGCTCATGGCGGTCGAAGCCGGATACCAGTGGAGCGACCAGCTTGAGAGGGTACTCAAGCTCTGCAAGAGATCAACCACGAGAGCAGCAGGGCCGAAGACTAAAGCGGCTGAAGTGACCACCCAAGACACCGGAGAGCACTTTGCAGTCCGGATCAATCCAGATTGCCGCAAGAAGGTGCCACTAGCCGCGGAGCTCTTTGACTTTGGGACCATCTGGATGCTGCGGGAGATTGAGTTGGCCCTGGTGGAGAAGGACCACATCAGACTGAACTTTGACACAAAGAGAGTCACCTTCATCCTGCCCATGTCCAAGACCGACCAAGAAGGCAACGAAGTTAGAAGGGTCCTACAATGCCTGTGCCCCAACAAGATCTGCGACGTCAGTTGCCCTTTCTTCGTGGCCGTAAGACTCCTGGACAAGATGATTGCACTGGGTTGGAACAAAGCCAGTGTGCTCAACAACGGTAAGCAGGCGACGAAGGCACAGTTGGTGGCTGACTGGCGCAAAATCTTTGGCCCAAGCGTGTCGGGGCATTCCGCAAGGAGAACGGGGGCCCTCCGGTACATAAGATCCGGGTGGTCGATCTCACAGGTCGCATACCTGGGCCGCTGGAGGTCATCAGTGATTATGGAATATGCGGCCGAAGCCCTGGAGTCCTTACCGGTTAACCTCGGGCACACCTTTGCCACAGGAGAGAGCTCCAACTCCAATGGCACAGTGAGCCAGGTTTCTCATGAAACCACGGCTGAAAGACTGGAGGAGATCAAGGTCTACCTGCTTACGGAGCTGGAGGCGGCGAAGGTAAACAGTGCCAAGTCCCTACAAGCGTTGGACAATGAGGTGGCGGCCCTGAAATCCCGAGACGAGAAGCTTGGGAATAGCCTCCCCCCTATAGTTCAAGCCGTGGCGAGCAAAATCATCCACTATAACCTGGAGTTGGCGTCTTGCAGCCCTCCGCATCTTTGGAGGACTTTGTGCGGGTGGTACTACCACCGGTCGGATTTCGTCTTCGTCACGAAGGTGGGAGACCTACAGGTCTGCAAGAAATGTGCGGACCTCGCGCAGAGCAATCGAGCAAGACAAGTGCGAGGTGGTGTCAGTGAGGGCTTGGATATAACCAGCTGAAACAGAGATGCTGGGAAAGACCAAGGCAGTCAGATCAATCTGACATCCACCACCGATCCAAAAAGATTCGTGCTTGCATGGTTGTAGGATTGTGCAAGTTGAATTGTTCCTCAGTTTTTGGTTACCGCAGCACACTTGAAATCGCAATTTTACCTCAGTTTTTGCGCCTCGAACCTTGTTTCGTGCAAAAGGATTGCCGCATCTCGCGCGAGATCGCAATTTTTACCTCAGTTTTTGCACCCCGAACCTCGTTTCGTGCGAAAGAGTCGCAACATCGCAATTTTATGTCAGGTTTTGCGCCTCAAACCTCGTTTCCCGCGAAAGGGTTGACGCTTCGTGACGCCTCGTCCGCACTGCCCGCGGCCTAAAGAGAGAGAAGAAAGAGAAGGGGAGAAAAAGAGAGAGAGAGAGAGAGCGAGACACAGAGAGAGAGAGAGACAGAAAGAAAGAAAGAAAGAAAGAAAGGAAGGAAGGAAGGAAGGAAGGAAAGAAAGAAGGAAGGAAGGAAGGAAGGAAGAAAGAAAGAAAGAAAGAAAGAGTAGAGAGAGAGAGGGGGAGAAAGAGGAGAAGGAGACAGAGAGAGAGAGAGAGAAAGAGAGAGAGGGAGAGAGAGAGAGACACAGAGAGAGAGAGAGAGAGACACAGAGAGAGAGACACAGAGAGAGAGACACAGAGAGAGAGACACAGAGAGAGAGAGAGACACAGAGAGAGAGAGAGAGAGACACAGAGAGAGAGAGAGGGGAGAGAGGGAGACAGAGAGGGAGAGAGAATGGTGAAGGTGTGAAGATGCGACTATGTGAAGACGTGAAGATGCGAAGATGTGAGGATATGAAGGTGTTAAGATGTGAAGATGTGAGTACGTTAAGATGTGAAGATGTCTAGGCGAGGATGTGCAGATGTATAGGTGAGGATGTGAAGATGGGAAGACGTAGGTATGTGAAGATTTGAGGACATGAACATGTATAGCAGACCCCCGCTTTTAGAAGAACCCTTCGCTCAGACGCTCTTGGGAAAAAAGCAGCTTCTTAAGCGTGATAAAAAAAAAGCGTCATATTTCATTTTCTCCTTGCCGACTCCTTGTCTCATCCAAGGCATTCACGCAAAATGGTTTTCCAGCTTTCAAATGAAGACCCCAAACATGGAAGTTCAAGCTGTGTCTGAGTCCGCGACTTTTTTATAGGAAAGGCGGGACCCCTAGAAACGTAGCCTTCAACCAATCTGACAAATCATTTTGTAGACTGGCCTCAAAACCTATGGTTTGTAACTACAAAACAGGGGGCCCAACCCACCCCCCTAAATTCCAATCCCTATATATATATATATATATATACATTATATCCGTGGTCGCCTCCAACCATAGCATATATGGGTTGAACCATTTGCCCAACATCTCTCTCGCAAAGTTCAGCACCACCGCGGAACTCCTTTCCTCGAACCCGGCATTTGGGATATCCCCCTCCGACCCCCGCTTCTGGCCCTGGCTCCTGTCATGAAATCAATCTCGCCGTCAAGCGACTTCGCCTGCGCCGGGCGCCGGGCCCAGGCGGAGCCGCCCTGACAGTTACATCCCTTCCCCGATCATGCTCCACTTTTTCTTTTTTCAACTTTTTACTTCATCTTTCTTTGGACCTCATTCACTTGCTGTAATGGTAATGATGCCTCAAACCTTTGCAAAATCCCGTCCTGATCTCAACAATTATCGTCCCATTTCCTTGACCAAGAGTAATTTTAAGCTTATGCCTCTGTCCTCCGCTTGCGTTTCCAGATAGTTGTTGAACAACACATCCGCCCCATTCAGTTTGGCTTCTGCACTGGGCGCTCTGTTTCACAGCCCATTCAGGTTGCTAGGCAGCTCCTTCAAATGCATGAACGTCTGCAACTTCCTCTCCACTAAATTTTTCGCTATTTGCCCACAGCTTTTGATTCGGTCCCCTATGATAAAATCTTGCGCGTTCTTTTCTCTTTAAATGTCCCCGGGCAATTGGCTAATGCCATAGTGTCCCTCTACAGTTCACCCACCGCCCAAGTTCACGACCGTGGCTACACATCCGACACCTATCCACAATCAGGCAGTGTCCGCCAGGGCTGTAGCCCCCTGTCCCCTTACTTTTTCATTTTCTGCGCGTCAGCATTTTTCTGTCGCAAAAAGCTTTGCTAAAGCTTTTCTACTAACAATTTCTCTGTTCTAGCAGGGGTCATCAACCGCCCCTTTTCATCTGGGATTTGCAATAGGCTGATGACACAATACTCCACTCCTCCTCTTCTGCAACTCGCCTTCTCCGGACGCTTCAACCTTTTGCTTCCGACTTTGGTTTCGGGATCTAGCCTTGATGTACGCGAGCATATTTCTCTTCATTCTACGCGCCGAGCGTCGTTCTGTCCACCGATTTCTGACGCCCCTTTGGCCCTTGTTCTCATTGTTTCGGTACCATCGGGTCTTCCAATTTTGTTACTTCAATTTCTTCTGCCAGCTACCTGGCTCTGGCTTCTCCGCTGACCATCGCAAAACAAGACTATCCAAAGCCACGTCATTATCAATCCCAATTTTTGCCTCCTTGTTTTTTGCTAACGGCGCTGTTAACGACCCCATAGGAAAACGCATATTTTCATAATGGGGTGGGGGGTTTGGGGGGGGGTGGGGTGGGGGGGGGTGGGGGGGGCTAATAACGTTCATTTGGCTTGCAACACACACACACACTGTATGCTACCTTACAGCGCGTTCTCTTACACTTTTGCACATACGTCAGGCTACGTTGATGCACGTTCCCCCACACTTCTGCACATACGTCATGCTACGTTGATGCACGTTCTCCCACACTTCTGCACATACGTCATGCTACGTTGAAGAGCATGTTATAGACATTGAAGTGCGAAAAACTCAAATCGCAATTATTTGAAAAAAAATTCTTGAAAACCTCATTTACTTTGGGGGAATAAAGAAAAAAGCTGGCCCTCTTGCAAATACCAATGAATTTGGCGCACCTAAATTCTCTATTCGATGCAAAAATGGTCCGAAACGCAGGTTTTGAGCAGTTGGCATTTTGAGCAATGGTCAAATTCCTCAGGGTCACTACTGGCGCCGATACCTTTTATTATCAATCTGACGTTCAATCTATTCTTTTTTCCTCTATCGAAAATATTGCTCCCGGTCTAGCTGAATTGACGCCCTTCACGGTTTGAGCTTCCAAGTGTTTCGCCAAATTTTCGGGGTTAAAGCATTCAATCTTCTTACTATCATCTTGAACCTTGGTCCATTTCTCACCTGCAGCAGCTTGCCAATTGCCATGGCCGTCATATTTTCACACCCCTTCAACTTGCATCTACTAGACGTCTACAGCTCCTTGGTCACTGATTGCGCCATCAAGATTCTCTGGAATATCATTGCTGCTTCCACCCCGCTCGCGCCTATCGAACCATTTGCTCCGACTCTTCGTTCCGGATATGCCGCCCGCCACCCCATTGATCCGAATCAACTCTCTCCGAGGTTTTCCGCCGTTCTTCTTTTATACTTTACCCTCCCCCTACCGACCTGTCCCCGCAATTTCACCAGTGCCCAACTTCAGCTGATGTCCCTGATCTTCATGGTGGTTCTCTTCCTTCCTGGTCTAATGATATTCCATTGCACCGTACAGCGATGCCTCGGGCGTAGTCCCAACAGAGCTGGAAAGTTGTTATTACGGGTAGGCCCCCACGTCTTCTAAGAGACAATGCCAAGAATATATATATATATATGTATATATATATATATTACAAATCTTTATGTGTCTACCGGTTTTGCATTCCTCCTCTTTTTCTGATCTAATCTTCGCTGCATTTGGCTGAGAACAAGCATGCTGGGGCTGACGCGGGTCCCGGAAGCCCTTGAAACTTGAAATGTCACTTCCTTCGCGGGGCCGATCCGAGCACGATCCGACCGCTCCACGTCCATACGTCCATCTTCCGAGGCGCGCTTTGCCTTGCATGAGCCATCTTCAAAGCCAGCAAGTTGAAGTTGTGCCATCGAAGCTTTCGTGCGAGACGTCCTTCAAAACCTGCAAGAGACGTCCTTCAAAAGCTGCAAGTTGAAGTTGTGACACCGAAGCTTTCATGGCAGACATCCTTCAAAAAATGCAAGCTGAAGTTGTGAAAATGGAGCTTTCGCGGGAAACATCCGTCAAAAAATGCAAGTTGAAGTTGTGACAACGGAGCTTTCGTGGGAGACGTCCTTTACAAGCTGCAAGTTGAAGTTGCAAAAGCGAAACGAAACTTTCGTGGGAGACGACCTTCAACACCTGCAACTTGAAGTTGTGAAAACGGAGCTTTCGTGGGAGACCTCCTTCACAAGCTGCAGGTTGAAGTTGTGAAAGCTCTTGGCTGCTCTTTGCTCTTTGCCGTCCTTTGCTCTTTGCCATTCTTTGCTCTTTGCTGTTCTTTGCCTTGGCCGTCTTTGCTCTTTGCTGTTCTTTCCTCTTTTCTGTGCTTTGCTTTTTGCTGCTCTGTGCTCTTTGCTCTTCTTTGCTCTTCTGTGCTCTTCTTTGCTCTTCTTTGCCCTTTGCTGTTCCAACCTCCGTGGCTCGGAAGTGCAAGTCCTGAATGTTCCGGAATTGTTTTTTACACATGATGGCGTTTTCATACGTGCTTCTATTTTTGTTGCTAGCAATGTTTTGCGTCCCAGTTAAATACAGCACAATAAAGCACACTCCACCCAGGAAGGATTGCGGTGGAGCTCGCCTGAAAACAAATTGCTGGTCGTCAACATTTTGCAAGAGATGCACTCCCTTTATGAGATGCTCCACTGAAATATTGGTAGTTCATTGACTTTGTTTGTTCTTGGCATTCCGAGGCCGATTTGTGAGTTTGCGTCTTGCGCCATAACATCGGATTTATCCAGCATTGCGATTTGTGAACTTGGCTTAGCCAGTTTTGCTTTGTTGCCCACCCTGTTGCAGTCCAACAAATCCCTGTGTTTGTTCCAGCGCCAGTTTGAGGCTGAAACCGGCTCGGGGAACCAAATGTTGGGCACAACAAAAGAGCACTCAATGGATTTCTTTGTTGTTGCTTGTTAATCCTTTTCGGCTCCATGTTTCGTGCCAATGTACCAGTTCTGGATGCAGAATAAAATTGATTGAAGCTGGGCATGCTCTTTCTCTGCTACAACGTTTGGTGCCTTGATTGTATCTTTGCGTTGTATTCACTCTTGACTGTATCTTTGGCTGATTCCAATAAGAGCTGCGCAGCCGATGCTGGGTTTGCAGGGCAGGGGTGCCCGCAGCGTTTGATCAGGAAAGAGGCAGCAGAGCCTGGCTACTCCATCCCTCCGAGCAAGGCAATTGCTTGGTTCGAGCAATTGACTTCGTGGATTGATGCTGCATATGATCAAATTCAAGAAGAGATTGACGCATGGTGCCGGAAAGTAACATTTTTCAGGCAAACCATTGAAAATAAATGCCCACTCAGCTGCGACGGACGGTTCTACCATTTTTGGGGCCGGGGCCGTGTTTTGGAATTGAGTTTGTCTGTCGGGGCCATGCACAAGGCCCGAACTTAAGCTCCATTCACGTTTGCTTTCGCTTTGCAACCGCCACGTGCATCTTCATGATTTCACGCACATGGACGATCTTTCAGACGAAGAGTGTTTGTAAAGCACCTGTAGAATTCCAGCTGGGGCCTTCAGGTGCAACCTGATTTGTTCTTCAGATGGTTTTGCAATGTGAATTAAGGAACAAAGAAAATGAAATAGGTTGAACGGAGCTGGCCCAACTTATTGGAAATTTCCTTTCGAAGCTACAATACCTTGCTTTTTTGAGGCCCCATGCGCCCTGAGACAAAGGGCGCCGATTTTTGGACGCAAGCGAATGCATACAGATTGCAACGGGTGCGTTGTTCCTTCTGTCTCTTTGCTCGGGGCACACGAGGATTTGCGTGGATTCTTTATGCAGTTGCCCATTCAATAGTGCCCGTCAAAGATTGCGCGCGTAGATCGTTCAGCGGGCTTTGTCGTTTCCAGGCCCAAGTCAAACCCAGCAAGCCGCAGCTTGTGCCAGCCAACGCCCAAACGCTCCTGTAGCTCCTGGTCGGCGTTTCATTTTTCTGTTGAATGTCGCACTCGGAAGGTCATTTGCGGGAGGGGGGCCAACCTGTACATGTTTATATGGGAACTCACATGCCCCAGTGTGCCAGGGAAGCAGGTCAGATCTGCCATTTTTGGGCCAAGGCCGGTCTTGGATTTATCGTGTTTCTTTGAGATGAGTTCCGCGTAGTCAAACGTAACTTCTAAATGAAGCGGACAGCTAGTCAGGAGAATGTAGGCTTGGGATGTCATTGTTTGTGTTGAACTATAGACGCCCGCCGTTTCAAATGCGCAACGTCTGGTCGAAGTTGGCTTTAGATTCTCTAGCGTAGTCAAACACATATCTCAAATTACTCCACGCGAAGGGGACAAGCACGCAAGAAAGGGTTAGGCTGGGGATTCCGTGCCTTGGCTTAAACTATAGCGCCAAGCCTTCCAATTTGGAATTTTCAGGTCAGAGCTGGGCTTGGACTGTCCAAACGCTTTGTAGGAGTGACCGTAAGCCATGCACCTTCATGTGCTCAGGGAGCCCCGGCTAATTTTTTTTGATGACATGCAGTATAGGGACGTTCAGGAACCGGCAGGGGATAAAATATAAAACATGTAGATTCCTGTAGTCGCACGTATATTTCGCATTATTCCACATGAAATGGGCAGGCATGCAACCAAAGGTAGGCTTGGGATGCCTTCTTTTCGTTAAACTATAGTGGCAAGCCTTCAAATCCGCAATTTTCAGGTCAGAGCCGGCTTTGGGTTTTGTATTTCTCGTATGTGGTTTTCACCATTCACTTTCAAGTATTTCCGGATCCGCGGTTAATTTTGTCTGAAGGCATGTAGTGGGGACATTTCCAAACCGTCAGGGGATCGTTGGACACGCGCGAGGAACCAAAACCATGTACCCGCAGTATCATTAGTTTATAACGGCATCGTATGTTCCACGCTTTTCCACATGAAAAGGACGTGCATGAAGGGAAAGGTCGACTTGGGATGCATTAGACAAAGCAACGCTAGGGCAAATGTGAGGGATGGAAAAATCAAAGAAGAGGTTTGGCATCACTGAACCAGCAGCTGTTTAATTTCTACTTGCCTTTGATTTGTTTCTTGTTAGGGCCCGAAATTGAATGACAGCTACCTGGTTGCTGCATCTTGCTCCTCAGTTCTAAGCGGGGTAACCTGAATCCCTTGTGTTGGACTAGTTCCGATTGAAATAATTGAAGGACAACTGTCCAGCGAATGGGTTACGGTCACTCATTTCGTTGAGCCGGATTTCATTTTCGGATACCTATCCAGGGGGGCCCTGGATGGCCCCCCCCCACTTAGCGCAAGGTACAACGATGAACCGGTAGCCGCCTCGCCTGTGCGCTGGTGCACGGGATGCCCCGACTCGCCTGCGCCCGGGATGTTCCTTCATCAAGCTCATCATCATCATCATCATCATCATCATCATCATCACCATCAACAACATCATCATCACCATCAACAACATCATCATCATCATCACCATCACCATCACCATCATCACCATCACCATCATCTTCATCGTCGTCAATGGCATCATGTTCATCATCATTATCTTCAGCGCCATCGTGATCAACAACAAAATCATCAGCAAGACGGTGATCGACTTCATCATGAGCTTCCATGTCATCAACATCATGACCATCATGACCATCATGACCATCAGCATCATCGTGATCATCAACGTCATCATTGTCATCAACATCATCAAGGTCATGACCATCATTATGATAATGTACACCATCATGGTCATGACCATCATCATGATCATGTACATCACCATGTTGAAGACCTCCATCTTCCCCCCTTTTTATCGAAGGAAGTTTAGAAGCTAAACCTTCCGACAATATGGACAGATGGAAAAGCACAGCCATGAAGAAAGTGTCTTCTACTTCTTTCAGTCTTGAGAAGAGATGCAGGTGCGCGAAAAGGTAGGAAGAGAAGAGATGCAGGTGCGCGAAAAGGTAGGAGAGTCGCGAAACGCTGTGTTTTCCCAATGTTTTGTGGCTCCGGAGGGTCGAGAAGTAGGCTCGCTAGAGCGGCGGGTGCGGAGACATCTCGGCAGATGAGAGATGAAAAATTGCACGGCGTTGTGGCGCGAAGCGCATTTGGAAGTAAAAAGTGTTAAAACACCTCACTTTCGGACCGCTTTTGGAAGTTCAGATGTGCAAAAAAGTGCACGGCGCTGTGGCGCGAAGCACATTTGGAAGTAAAAAGTGTTAAAAACTGTCACCTTCGGAGCGCTTTTGGAAGTTGAGCTGTCGAAAAAGTGCACGGCGCTGTNGGCGCGAAGCACATTTGGAAGTAAAAAGTGTTAAAAACTGTCACGTTCGGACAACTTTTGGAAGATGAGATGTCGAAAAAGTGCACGGCGCTGTGGCGCAAAGCACATTTGGAAGTAAAAAGTGTTAAAACACCTCAGCTTCGGACCGCTTTTGGAAGTTCAGATGTGCAAAAAGTGCATGGCTCTGTGGCGCGAAGCACATTTGGAAGTGAAAATGTACAAAACACCTCATGGTCGGACCACTTTTGGAAGTTGAGATGTCGAAAAAGTGTACGGCGCTGTGGNAAGCACATTTGGAAGTGAAAATGTACAAAACACCTCATGGTCGGACCACTTTTGGAAGTTGAGATGTCGAAAAAGTGTACGGCGCTGTGGCGCGAAGCATATTTCGAAGTGAAAATCGTAAAAACGTGAAGGGTTCGGCGCACTTTTGGATGTCCAGACGTCGTTTTGTGTGGCAGGGGCAAGGGATTCGCCGCCTTGTCACAAGTGAGCTAAATGTGTGGGTTTGGCTTTTTCAAAAACGATGACAGGCGTGGGACATTAGAAGATGATTTGCACAGATGCATTTTTCGTGGCAGGCGCAGTACAAGAGACACTTCAAGTAGAGATGTTAAGAGGTCAGGGCGNTAAAGTCATTTTGCGTGACAGGTGCAGCACTTCGTATGACCTGGCGTCACGTTTTCATGGCAGGCGCAGTACTTTAGAGACATGGCATGGACAAATCGCAAAGCGCATTGGTACGAGGACGTCAGCTGCACACTCAACTTTCCATTTTTGAAGGAAGCCTCGCAGAACTGCTTCGTTTTTGATGTTGTCCACTTGGAAAATGGAGAAAGTCTCGCAGA
>BGPT01000092.1:703204-714260 GCA_003297045.1 Symbiodinium sp. clade C Y103
CTTGGAAAATGGAGAAAGTCTCGCAGATTTGCTTCGTTTCGGAATGTTACACGACAACTACAACTACAACTACAAGAGCTACAACTACAACTTCAACTATATGACAACTACAACTACAAGTACAAGTACAAGTACAACTACGACTACAAGTACAACTACTACTACTACTACTACAACGACTACAACTATAACTTCAATTTCATGACAACTACACCTGCAACTACAACTTCACCTACAAATTCAACTAATTACATGACAAACTACAACTACAACAACTACAACAACTACAACACTTAGAACAGCTACCACAACTACAACTACATTACAACTGCAACTACAACCACAATTGCATCTACAACCACAATTGCATCTACAACTACAACAACTACAACTACAACTACAAGTACAACTACAATTACTACAACGACTACAACTACAACTTCAACGTCATGACAACAACGACTACAACTACAACTGCAATTACAAGCACAACAACACTGCGCTACTACTGGTATAAGTTGAAGTTAGTATAGCAGCTGAAGTTTGGACACTAATTTGCGAGTAGATACCCCAAGTGTTTCCATGCGGAACACCATGAGTTTCAATTTCTGTTGTCATCTTATTGTCACCAGGACATGCTTAGTTTTCCCATCAATTTCCACCGTCTTATCAGGGTGGACGAAAATGACCCAGCAATTTCTACCTTTCTGTGTTTCGGTTCGCATGATTATTTCACGCTGTCATGTTTGATGTTAATCATGTGCATATGTAACAGTTATCTGATTGGGTCTGTTTCTGCCACAAAGTTGGATTGACGTTGGATTCGTCCTTCTGTGGGCTCTGCATGCTTCATGTTGATTCACAGCAAGTCCATGTTCATCATCACAAGAAATTCTCTTCAACAGAATCACCTTGGTTTTCATATTCCATAGATTTTTGCATCCATGCTACGCCCCCATGTTGCTGAAATGATTTAGATCCTATTATTTTATGAGATTGAGAAACATTGGACAAAAGAATTATGAGAATCCAATACATAGATTAGGTCACAGTCCTTCCCAGCAGCTGCATGATTTTCACTTGCCTCTGTTGGTGGCGTGGTTTTTCTGCCCGCTGCTGACGGTCGCTTTCGTTTTCGCATCCATGGCGAACCCTGAATTTCTTGAGATGGCTCGAGGATTTGGCGAGATGCTGCCACCTGAAGAACGTTGGTTTTGGAATCAAATTCTTCATCATCATGAAACAGGTCTGTAAAGCGAAGAATTGGTACTTCAAAGCATGCAAGCATTGCGGCAGCGGGTGACGCAACCAAGCGCAGCCCTGGGGGCCCGGGAGACTCAACTAATCGCAGCCGCGGGGGCTCCGCGTGCGGCCGCCCCGGTTCCGCGCGCAGCCGTAGTCCGGCGGCGTGCCGCTGCCGTGGCAAACCAGAACGTGTTCATCGCATACAGGCGCGCCTTGGGTGTGGATGACGCGCAGGACGAAGATCGCTGCGTTGCATGCAACCGAACGGATAATCATTGGGCGACACCCTTTGGGGAAGCGGTGTACAGAGATACAGGCATCTGCGAAGTTTGCATCCATGTTCTGCTCAATCGTCGCAATCACTTGACTGCTAAGAGAGCACAGTGCGTGGCTCTCACCGACGCTGGCATGAATGTAGCCAAAGAGTTTGTCCGGTTCCACCGAGCAAAGACTTGTTTGGTTTTTTGGCGGGGGTCGGAGTTTCACGAAGCGCAAAACATTGCAATGGGGCGCCAAGCTTTGCCGGTGGCGCGACGTTAATCGGACAGATGTGTTGCGTGTGTATTTTCTGACCGCGCGGCTGTCTCGCTTCAGCCCAGGTGTGGTGAGCCCGAATGTGTTTTTTCTGACCGTTCCGTGCCTAGCTTGACTCATCGCATTTTCTCAGTAACTGATGAATAAAAATGATAGTCGGATATGCAGCTGTGGATGGACATCAAAATCATTGGAAGACATCAAAATCATTGTTATCGAAGAAAGTTTAGAAGTCAAACTTGCGACAATATGGACAGATGGAAAAGCACAGCCATGAAGGAAGTCAGAAGAGAGAAGATGCAGATGCGCGAAAAGGTATGAAAGTCGCGAAACACTGTGTGTTTCCAATGTTTTGTGGCTCCGGAGGGTCGAAAAGGAGGCTCGCCAAAGCGGCGGGTGCGGAGACATGTCGGTGGATCAGAGATGAAAAATTGCACGGCGTTGTGGCGCGAAGCACATTTGGAAGTAAAAAGTGATAAAAAACTGTGGGGTTCGGAACCTTTTCGGAAGTTGAGCTGTCGAAAAAGTGCACAGCGTTGTGGCGCGAAGCACATTTGGAAGTAAAAAGCGTTAAAAACTGTCGGTCTCAAAGCACTTTTGGAAGTTGCGATGTCGAAAAAGTGCACGGCGCTGTGACGCGAAGCACATTTGTGAGGGTTTTAAGCAAATTTTGAGATGTCAGTTAACTAACTGAACTAACAAGTTAACAACTTAACCACTTAATACTTGAACAATTTAACAACTTAACAACTTAACCACTTAACAACTTAACAAATTAGTTAGTTAGTTTGTCAGTTACTTTGTCAGTGAGTTAGTCAGTTAGTCAGTCAGTTAGTCAGTTAGTCAGTTAGTCAGTGAGTCAGTTAGTCAGCTAGTTACTTTGTTAGTTAGTTTGTTAGTTAGTTGGTCAGTCAGTCGGTCAGTTAGTCAATCAGTCAGTTAGTCAGTTAGTCACTTAGTTAGTTAGGCAGGCAGATAATCTGCTCTGCCATCCATGACTCACAACAACGAACCTCTCCTATAGGTTTGCCATTTTTGAAACTTCCGCCACCGCCTTGTGCGGTACTACTGGTATATCTATCAAGATTGCGCTCCTCGACAACATCACAACATCTCTTGTATCTGATCATGAGCATAATTGCTTATGACATCTTAGATCTTGTAGCAGTTTCCAGTTTTGTAGGTCCTCCAGAGTCTATTTCGACCTCGCGCTTGTGCTGAATGCGAGTGTCGTCCTTCTGTGTGCTAGAAAGCCTCTGTGTGTGTGCGAAGTTAGGTTTGTAATTGTGTGTGGGTGTGCGTGTGCGTGTGTGTGTGTGTGTAAAGGCTTCTATGCCCTATGTGTCCCAGCGTAGTTGCGCACAAGCTGCAGAAGCATCGCTGTAGCCCCTGTTCCCTAGGGGGACAGGGGGGGATAGGGGAACGGGAAGGGAACATAAAACGAAACCAACTTTGAGGTGCTTCAATTAGAAATACAGGGGAACAGGGGAACAGGGTGTGGGGGAACAGGGGGGAACAGGAGGGAACGGGGGGGCAAGGAACATAAACGAAACCAACCTTTAGGTGAACAGGCAGGAAACAGGCGGGGTGGCGTAGCAACCGCCCGTTTTAGAGGGCTTGGATTCACCCGAAAACCTGTGGGTCTACGGACTGCTTGCTCACTCTTTTATCTGCTGGTCTATGCTATCGAGTCCGGAGCCACGGAAAGGCGCAGTGGACGCAATGAATTATGTGATCAACATGCTCGTATGTATATGAACGCTACTCAAGTATCGCATTGCGTACATGGGAACAGTTATAAAATGGATCGCCCACCCTGTTCCCCCCGCCCTGTTCCCCCCTTGTTCCCCTAATTGAGACACTTAAAGGTTGGTTTTGATAGTGTTTGGTTTCGGTTATGTTCCATTCCCCTCCCTGTTCCCCCCTAGTCTCCCCTTGTCCCCCCGGCCCTGTTCCCCTGTTCCCCCCTGCTCCCCTAAGCGAGACACCTATTTTAAAGGTTGGTTTCGGTTATGTGCCGTCCCCCCCCATGTTCTCTAGCTGTTCCCCTAATCCTAATCCTAAAGGGCTGCTTTCATGCGCGCGGTTAAGCCTGGATCCTGTGCACGTGAGTCTCTTTTCCTGTGCAGATGAGTCTGGGATCCTGCGCGCAGATGAGTCACTTTCCTGTGCGCGGATGGGTCCTGTGAACCCTTTGCTTTTTCCCAGTTGATCACCCACTCTTCTCTCAAGCGTCTTTTTAGTGTCAGGTCGAAGTTTTGGGGCCTTGCACTCTTGACTTCTTTCACGGCTTTTGCGCCGGTAGAGGTTTCGGGATTTGTCGGGGTGCCGCGCGTAGCTGCGTAAACGAGTTTCAAGGACAGTTGGCAGCTGCTGTTGTCAGTGTGTGCATGCGTGCCTTTTGCTGCAACCGAACAAATTGTTCGCATGATTCCAAACGCGCCGTTTACGCCGGAATATTTTGACAACCAGCAGGAAGCTCGCTGCTGCAAACCCAAGCTGGCTTGGCAAAGAAACCGGTCAAACCGCTCCATTACTTTGTTCATGCTGTTGGCTGAGAGCCCCCTGCCCACTGCAAAGGTGGCCTATGGCCAGTACTTCCTTGATGTCTTTGGTTTGTGCAAACAGGCAGCACAAGCACAGAAAGATGACGCGCGCCCATTCTGGACAAGGTAACAGGCAATTGCAAATAGATGCTGCGCATCACGGTTTTTCCACGGTCAAGTCGAAGTATACAATGAAAAAATGAACCAGCTCATGACAAGTCAGGAGAACATCACGGAACAGCTGCCAGAAGACCATGTGGCGAAGCCATGTGTGGACATTGATTTGGTTACACCGGCAGCTCCCACTTCGGATGCTGGAGATCAGCAAGTGGGGCAGCTGATAGCCGAGCTAAAGGCTGGCAAGCGGCTCGGTAAGAACTTTGTGCCTTCATTTTTGCCTTCAAATTCCGCAAGCCACGACGCGATGTTTTTTGATGTTACTGTTCAAGCAGCTTGCGGTTTAGTTTCGGGAAAATTGTGCTGGCACGGTTGCCATTCCCCATGTTCAAGTAGGAATGGCCCAGTGAGCCGATTTTTATTTGCGGCAGATGGATTTGGGATGGCTCAGCAGACGAATGCCTATACTGACGGGATGGATGTTTGATGATGTTTGGTGATGTTTGCTTCTTGCCGCTTGTTGTCCAAGGTTCTCAAGAATTGTTGTCCTGGTCGGTGCAGGAATCTCCGTGGCAGCAAACCTGCCAGACTTTCGCTCCAGGGGAGGCCTTTATGACCAGCTCCGTCAATCCACTAACATCACATCTCCAGAGACTATTTTCACAAGCAACATGACCGAACATTGCACAGCGATGCTAAAATTTAGAGCTCGGTTTGCTATTGCGGGTCCCAGTTCACGACCAGGGCGGAAGACGAACCAAACTAGATGGCGATCTTGTTTTTCAATTTGGATTGCTGAACGGCCTGGGCCGAGGCTTCTTTCTGCATGAAAATCCCATGCTGTTTTTCGAAGTGGTGCAGAAACTGCAAGCAGACCACGCTGATCCAACTTTGACGCATGCTTTCCTCAAGCTTCTTCAGGACAAACACCTTTTGACACGGCTGCTTTGCCAAGTTTTGCAGGAAATAGACAGAAGCATGGCTAAGACGGTTATTGCTGTTTGTGATGTGTTAGCGAGTAGAAGCATGGCATGTTGGCATGAAATTTGATTGCAAGGCAGAGTGCGCTGGTTACTTTTTTTTGGAACATTTATTCGACCAGGTTGAGCAGCAATGTTCTTTTTTTCGATGTATCATTCAGACGTGCCACTGTAAGTCATGTGCCAACTCCCTGGCAAGGGGGCCGTAAAGCATTTTCCTTTTGCAGGGCCGGGCGAGAACATTCGCTGAAAGCAAGATAGCATCAAGGAATCAAAACGGGCTATGACAGGACCAGGGGCTGTGAGGCAGGTCGGCGAACCAGGACAGGTCACAATCGACGGATATCTATTGTTCAATTGGGCCCAGCAATGTTCGGAGCTGGAAAATGGATTTAGTAAGTTTAGTTTTGCCGCCAGAGGGAAACAGTTTGGATTTGACGGGGCCGGAAAAGGGAAGGGCACAAAATTGACAACAAGTTGTACCAAGCTGCACCAAGTTTGCTTATTTTGTTTGCAGCTGTTACGTCCGGGTTGACCGTGAGTCAATCTGAGCCACCCAGTTCACCGATGCTCTTTGTTGCGCCCAAGGCTTTACACCCAAAATATCGATGGCCTCGAGCGTAAAGTTGGCATCCATGAGACTTATTTGATCGAGTGCCATGGAACTACGACCCGGGCCAAGTGCGATGCATGCAGACAAGCATGCAGCGGAGAGGACGACAGTGTAAAACCAGGATGAACCTCTTGCCGGAATCATATTCTTTAGAACGGCTTTTGGTAATGACCAGACGCGCCGATGAACACTGTGGATTTGACAAAGTAAGTTTCTGGCATTCTCATCGCCAATCGTCCAAACGTCTTGCATTTCCGTATGGCTACGCGCCTGTATATGCAGGACTATTTTGGCTGGAAAGGAGCTGGCTGTCCACGGTGCAGCTGCGGTGGGCTGACGCGACCGGACATTGTTCTGTTTGGCGAATCTTTGCCCAATGCTTTCCGAGAAAAGTGCCACGCCGACTTCGAAGAGGCAGATTTACTCATTATCATGGGCACGTCCTTGCAGGCCAATGGGTAAAAGCTTGCGGCGCCTTTTGCTTGCATTCTGGAACCGTTTGCTACTGTTCAATTTCCATCAGTATCAGGTATTTGCCTCGCTTGCACTGCAGGGCAATTGGGCCACCCGTATTTTGTAAATATGAGACGGCAATGGTTTTGTACGTGGCGCCTATTTTGCGTTAGGTGATGCTAGATGGATTTACCTGAAGCTGGTGATGCCGAATGATGTTGAATGTGCGTGAATTTATGTGTTAATGTCATATACCGCCTTTCCAACGTGGTGGAGGGACAGGGTGCGCTTGGGTATTTCTATTGGTTTGAGACTGAGCTTGCTGTTTCTTTTTGAAGGGGTCTTCAATAGATTGCTCTTGACAGTCACACCAAAGTTGAAGCGCGCGCAAATTTATCTAAACCAATGGAAAAGAAGATTCCAGCAACCGGCCACAGTCAATCTGTAAACGTGTGACAGGACCATGTGTCCACTGTAAGTATGGGCTGCCCTCCGGGCCTAACAGGGTTGGCGCAGTACGGGAAATGTTTCAACGTTGGCCACAAACGACAGTCTCGGATGCGGAGGTTCAGCCGTTCGCCTCCCTTCCCCAGAGGGTGAAGTCTGACTGCGCCATTTTGCTCATCAACCGCGAGATGCCACGAAGCCTCCGTCTACATCGGCAAGTTCGATCTTTGAAGTCCCGCCTGAGCGGGAATAAAATCAGGAAGGAGGCCAACTGTCTTTGAATAGTTGCTGTTTTTTTCCGAGGGTGTTTGCGAAGGGTTTTTTTTTCGGAAAAACATCTGCATATCTTCACATTTGCATATCTTGCGTCTGCTCATGTTATTACATCTTCAAAACTTACATCTTGAGATCTTACATCTTCGCATCTTACATCTGTCCGTCTTGCATCTTCAGATCTTGCATCTTCAGGTCTTACATCTGCTAATTATCTCTCTTCTCTCCTCTTTTTCTTCCTTTCTCTTGTTTCTTTTCCGCTAGTTTCCCTTGCGGTGCCAGCGAGCGGTCACGAAAATGCGACGGCATCGCACGAAATGGGGTTCCATCGTCAAAAACTGAAGTAAAATTGCGATTTCTTGGTCAACCAGCATAATGGGACGTTTTCATGGTATGGGTCTTGTTTGGAAATTGTGAAAAATACATAGTTGCAAAAGTTGACGGAACATTGCGATTTTTGAGGTGTCGCGATTGGGCCCGGAACAGGTTCCCTAGCATAACGGGACGTTTTGATGACATTTGCTTTGTCACAAGGCGCCCGAAGGGCCCCGCAGCGGGTTCCCCAGCATAATGGGCGCTTTTTGTGCGTAAAAGCTGCTGTGCGTAAAAGTTTCTGTGCGTCGAAACGTCTGTGTATAAAAGCGTTCGTGTCTAAAAGCGTCTGTGTGTAAACGCGTCTGTTCCAAAAGACTTTGATGACTCTGTGTGTAAGAGCGGCTGTGTGTAAAAGCGTTTGTGTGTAAAAGGGGGGTGTGTGTAAACGCGTTTGTGTGAAAAAGCGTCTGTGTAAAAAAGGGGTTTGTGCGTAAAAAAGCGTTTTTGTGTAAAAGGCTCCTGTGTGTAAAAGCGTCTGTGTGTAAAAGCGTCCGGGTAAAAAAACGTTTGTGTGTAAAAGCATATCTGTGTCAGGGCTTCTGTGTGGAAAGTGTCTGTGTGTGAAAGTGTGCAGACGCGTCTGTGTGCACGTGAAAGGGTCAAAGCGTTTGTGTGTAAAGGCGTGCGTGTGTAAAAGCGTTTTTTTTATAAAGACGTTTGTGAGTAAAAGCGTCTGTATGCAAAAGGCTTCTGTGTGTAAAAGCATCTGTGTGTAAAAGCGTCTTTTAAAAGCATCTGTTTGTAAAAGGGTCTGTGGTAAAATTCTTTGTGTGTTAAAGCGTCTGCGTGTATGTGTGTCTGTGCTACATGTAAAGTGCCTGTGTGCCAAAGCATCTTTGTATCAAAGCGTCTGTGTGCAAAGGCTTGTGTGTGTTAAAGCGTCTGTCTTCAAAAGCGTCTGTGTGCAAAAGGTGCCTACAAGCAAAAGCGCCCCTGTGCAAACGCGTCTGTGTGAAAAGGCGTCTGTGATTGAAATCGGGTGCGTGTAAAAGCGTCTGTGTATTGAAGTGTGAAAGTGCCTGTGTGTAAAAGCACCTGTGTGCACGTGTCTTTGTGTCAAATTGTCTGTGTGTATAAGCGTCTGTTGAAACGTGTTTTTAAATGAGTGTACACCCGTTTTTGTCTTCAAATACTCGTACGTCTCCGTGTGCCTATGTGTGGTAGGGTGTCTGCGTAAGACCGTCTGTGTGTGTAAACATGTCTCTGGCATATTCAAATTCCATCTGCTAGATTCCTAGATCCTTTCCTTCTCCTTTCTTCTATCTGCATCTTCCTTGCTCTGGTTGTATCAGGCCCGTATACCTCATATCGCTGCCTCCATGTAAAGCATGTCTTCTCTTTCTTACTCTACTTCTCTGTCATGCCAAATGTATTTATGCATCTCTTCATCTTTCAGCTTCACATCTTGACATCTTCAAATCTTGGCATCTTGCATCATTCATCCCTCTCGCAAGATCAGCAGCTACATGTTTGTCTCCAATCGCTTCTGCTGATGTCATTTTTTAACATTTGTATTTTATTGACCTGATATGTACATGTGGTTTACTTGCTCATCTTCGATCTCAAGCCATCCGCTGTCTAGTTTTGGGAGGAAAGCGCGCATGTACTGAACATTTTGCTTTTAACGCATTGTTTTCCACAAGTTGGCTTCTGATACATCGCTGCAGCCCCCCAATACAAGAGTGCCTCAAAGCGTTTGAGCATCAGGGCCCTCTTTGGCCCTTGTCGTTCAAGGTCTTCCTGCAGGGGGAGTGTGATACAAGCATTCGTTGGCTGGTGAATGAGCTGGGCTGGAGCGTGGAGCTGGATCAGATCCTGAAGTCAAGGGGAGAGATACTTTCTACCTCATAGTAGAAGGGCATTCTGTCTAGCGTTTGGGTGATTTGCCCCTCTGCGGATACTAATTCTCCTAGTAGATCCCCCGATGACATCGCACCATCAGCCTGCAAAAAGTCACACTACCAACGGTAAAGGTTTGTTATCTACAGGGGATTCAGTTGGCATTCAAGAAAAGGGCGTACCCACATGAAATTTTACGTACATAGACATGGCGATGAGAGGGGGGAGAGAGAGAGAGAGAGAGACATATTTACATGATGTATACATACGCGAATGTACACAACACTTTGTTGGCGGCAAGGGGTTCGTCAACCCAAATGCGGTTGTCGACATATCAGCAGCCCTCGCTTGCTTCAAGTTAGTTTCATCCCATGGTCATAAACACACACTTTCGAAAGGCAGTGATATGAAATGACGGATCTCAGCCGCAGTCAACGCGCAGTCTGAAGGCTGCTGGCCAATTTAATGATAGCTTTTGCTTATTTTAGCGTTCTGCTTCTTGGCCGCGCGCCATAAGAGCTTTGACCATCAGAACCGTCGCCGCCGGGATCAGAAAATGGCACGTTCCGGCCGGGGGCGCCTGTGATTTTCGAGGCTTACGTGAGTTGTGATCAAGTCGTCTTTCAAGTTTGGCTGTCTAGGTTTTATGCGTATGCCTCGCAGCGCTCCTGAAGCATCCCTGTCATTCCGTGCCCAGTTCGGCAACGCAACACTGAGGTCTGCGCGGGGGCACAATGCTGCAGGCATTGAGGTGCGGCAGGGCGTAACACAGCATCATCAAAAGTATTTGGAGAATTTTCCAAAAAAACCTGCACAGGACTGTTGGAGTTTATATCGTGCATCCATGTAAGCATGTATCTTTGTATGTACGTATGTATGTGTGTATGCATGTATGTATGTTTTTATGTTTGTGACTGTTTATATATGTTGATGTATGTCTATGTATATATGTTGGGGGATTCGCGCGATATCTCTTCACATTTTCTAATGTCAACCGTTTTCAAAACTTGCCTTCTGAACTTTCAGAACGTCAGCCATTTTCGCAGAATATGAACAAAATTAAACGGCCTCATACCCATTGACCACCCATTTTCTCTTCAGTTTGGCAGCATCAATTTATTTAGTTCTTTAAAAAAGAATTTAAAAATATATACTTAGTGTTGTTTGTAAAGAAAATAAAACATGTATTTGATATATTTAATAAATCCAAATATATGGTCACAGCGCCCGCAGGAGCGCTGTACTGTTTGCGATTTCAAAATGTAGCTTTTAATCAGTAAACCCACATTTGCAAAAACCCAGCATTTTTGAGACTTTTCAGTAAAAATGAGTGATATCCACATGTGCAAACATGTGGAACTGCGCGCCCAAAATCAAGGTTTTCAGCAGAATTCAGTGGGTTTTCCCATGTATTTTCAAGGTCCTTCAACACCTCGCTCAAAAAAAAAGTTTGTTTTATCTTCCATGTCGTTGGTCTTTGCACAGCTTTCTCAGGCTGGAGAACACATGGCCCTCATTGAGGCGACGCCATTGTTCACGCCACAGGTACTTCCACAGCGCAGCTTCTTTGACTTTCCCTTTGGAAGTCGTGGTCCATTGATTTGGCACACTTTTCTTTACATGGTGCCATTGCC
>BGPT01000092.1:714291-727080 GCA_003297045.1 Symbiodinium sp. clade C Y103
AGCAAGCGTGCTATTATATGTGTGCCGCAAGTGCACATGAACGTAGCACAGCGTAGCCTGTTCCATGTGACGCAAGAGAACATGACGTTATCATCCCCATCCCACCCCACCCCAACCCCACCCCAGGGTCAGCGATACGAACAGGTATGTTCTAAAAGTGAGGAACGTGTGGCGCTCCCCGAGGCGCTGACACCAAGAAATATATACATATATATATATATATGCTGTGGATGTTTTCAACGCAATGGTGCCAGCAAATCTCGGTTCAAAAGCTTATGAGTTATAGGCCCCTCACGACCGGAGTATCAGCGGGTTCCTCATTGGCTTTGGCATTGAAACTTTTGGGTTTCGATCATCGCCACCTTTTGGACATTTACCGCTCTGTTGAAACATCCCACTTTGATTGCTGGTCTTTTATCTGCGGATTGCTGTGCGGATTGGCGCTGTTTGCACTCATTGAGTCGGCAATTGCTTTGAGGTGGTGTTTGATCCAGTGGGTGCAAGGGGTGTCTGTGGCTAGATCAGAGCCGCAGTGAAGAGAACTCTATCGCCTCCTTTGACGGGCGAGAGGCTGACCGCTTTGGAAGAAGAGGTCAGTGAATTGCTCGAGCAACTTGATCAGTTGCGTTTGGAGGTGGGCTTTTGCGCTCGCTCGACGGCGATTTCTCGCAACGCAAGACCGCCCGAAGTGCATTGCCCTTGAGATTCCCGAGCCTCGCATCTGGGTCTGTGTTAGAGACTACTCTGGTCTCATATACACACTTGTCCGTACCTGTCGCAGCTGGGGCAGCTGCAAGACCATCTGCAAGCACTTTGAGGACACAGGAGAGGCAATCTTCTGTGGCTTCCAGTCGGACCGCGAAGCAAGACGAGCAGTGGCGACAGCAGACCTTCAGTGGCCTGCTGTTATTGAACATTCATGGCAGACGGGCCGGCAGAAGAAGCTGGCTCGAAAGTCCCATTCCTTTTTCCTGAAGGAGTGGAAAACCCTGACTTTGAGATTCAGCTTTACATTGACGACCTTGACAGTGGCACTGGTTCTTTGCCTTTGCTGCTCATTGCAGAGTTGGAGACCAAGATTTTGGTTGCGGTTCCATTCGAAGCATGGCATCGAGTTTCAGCCCGGAGGAAGATGTGTCAAGGCGCTCTGAGCAAGCCAGCGGTTGTCGAGGTGCTCGCAGCAGATGCTTCAATGCATGTGGCCCTGGAAGAAAAGCATTATATCAAGTGCTGGGTTCGCTTTTTGCGAAGCGATTTGGCTGCCCACTTGCAGCCCCTGGAGGAGATGACGGATTGTGCCATCAACTTTGGGTCCTACGAGGGGAAGTTTCTCATCCCTGCGCCGGAGAGCCTCATTGCAGCGGCCAACGAGCACTTTGCTTTCTTTTGAGCCGAGGAGGCAGATGCGCAACCAAATGGGGAACAAGAACAACAACTTCCCGCAGACGCTGCTGGTTCGGGAGACCTACCTGGGCGAGTGGAGAGGATCGAGTCGGTTTTGGAGACGCTCAGCACTGGCATGAACAAGCTGCTGCAGAATGCGAAGAAGGAGACCGAACCTCAGCGCTCAGGTGCTGCTTTGCCTCGACCAGCAGTCTCTGGGAAGACAGTGGCTTTTCCTTTCCTCATTTGGATCAAGGAGTAGTTCAGGTTGCCCTTTAAGCTGGAATCCCTCACCACAGTCTTCTGCAGATGGAGCGACTTGTGGGGCAAAACAAGCGTGCGAAAAAGGTGGAAGACCAGGACAAGAACATTGTGCTCGACCCTTTGTCAGAGGACGAAAAGGAAGATATGCAGCGAGAAGAATCTGGTTCGCCACCCAGAGACCGCATGGCGGACACCCTTTCCAAGTTGACGGAGGACAAGAAGCGTGTGAAAATGCGTCTAAGCTGGATCAGGCGTTGGACTCTGCTCAGGGTGTGGCATCTTCAGATGGGATGTCAGTTGTAGAAGAATGCAGCCGCGAGACTGGCCCTACGAAATGCCTTGCAGAAGAACCCGGAGGAGATCCACCAAACTATCGAGCGGCTGATGTACGAAGATTTGTCCCGTCAAACTCTTGGCCCGGGACTCAATCCAGTGGGGCTCAATGCAAAAGCGCGGGTAGGGTTCAGGAGCAAGATTTCCAACTACAAGACTGGAGCTTTCTGCGCATGGTCTTTGGCTGGGATCCTGGATGCTCTTATACTTGGCCAACCTTCTGCAGCTCGAGCGAGAGCATGTCTGGCGTTGCTACAACTGGACCAAACTTCCATCGATCGTGGGAGTTGGAGCCTGGCGTCGGAGCTGAGCCTCGAGATGGGGCCCCCTATGGGAGCACTAGCCAGCCATCAACTTCCCAATGTGCAAGACGGCGAGAGCCCTTTCAGCAGGTTGTTGTGTCCAAGATGGGCGGAAATATGCTTGGGACAGCTGAAAGAGCAGGAAGAGCGCCTCTCAAAACGCAGAGCGCTTGGGAAGAACATCACCAAGGGCAACAAAGAGGAGAACGACGACACCGTGAGCACGGAGTGCAGAAAGCGGACAAAAGCAAAAGCCAAGGCCAAAGCAGCTGCATCGACCGAGAAAGCTGGCGAGACTTGACGGACCGGAATGTTCCAAGTGGCAGTTCTGATGCCTTGCCAGAGACGAAGCTCCCGGGGGCAAATGCTGCCACGATTCGAGTCTATGGTTTTTTTGAATTCATTGCCGCGATTGATCCTCAAAACTCATGGACCCTTTCGCGACTTTTTGCTTACCATCGTACAGAAGCCCTTAGGTGAACTTGCCTCTGCATCAGCTGCTGGTTCCTCTACATGGCCATGTCCTTTGCCCTACCCTGAGGCTTTCAAGCGCAAAGCGAGTTCCGGTGTTCGTGATGCTCATCTGAAGCGCTTGGTTTGCCTGCAGATTGCTGTGCTAGATTGGCTCTTCTTGGGTTCTCCTCGAAGCGCCCCTTCATCATTGCGATTGAGTACGAAGTTGTCGGCGAGGCAGTGGTCCACTGTAAAGATGTTGGAATACTTAGCAGTTGATAGAAACTTTCCTGAATTTGTGGAAGCCGGTGACATGGGAAGAAGTGCGGGAAAGGTTGAAGACTTCCAAGACTGCATTGACGCTCTGGCAAGGGCTTCCAGTTTTTTGCATGCTGAACATGGCGGCTACTCTTTTGCGAAGCCTAGCAAACCTTCCAGCTCCTCTGACACTGTGCTGTTGCGAGCTGGCCTCATCCTGGGAAAGCTCGAAAAAGACCCGACTGTCACAGCCAAGCCATTGATAACCAAAAGGTTGACCTTCCCCCCGCCACCGGCGTTTGATCCTCGCCCTTTCTTTGATGAAAGCACTCTGGATCGCTACGACTTCCCGGTGACGCATGGCTTGGCGCCTTCACAAGTTGCGACTCCACCTCCGAAAGTGCAAGTGCGGGCAAACCGCTTTGAGAAATTGGAGTTGCACAAAAAGCTCGCTCAGTCTGGGCGACTTGGGCCGATATCCTCTGGGACGTTTTACCCTGGCTACACCTCTGGCCTCTTTGCGGTGGGGAAGTACCAAATGAGGGATCGAATGGTGCTTGATGGACGGCCAGCGAATTTGCTTGACCGTGGACAGCATAAATGTTGCAATGCAATGGCATCAGCTGCGACCCTCAGCCAGCTCCACCTCAAAGAAACTATGTCCTTTCAATGCATGGCGAAGATTTGAAGGACTATTTCTATCAGTTTGTAGTCAACTCTGAGCGTCAGTGTAGAAACGTGCTGTGTTCGCCTTTGACTTTGGCTGATGCGCGCTATGTGTTTGGGGACGGCTTCGTTTGGCATGAAGAACGTGTTCAAGAGGGCTTGACAACATTGCTATGGGCGACACTTGTGCTGTGGAATTTGCCCGATCCAGCCACGCGGGCTTGTGCCTGCAAGGAGGTGTGGCGTGACCTGATGAAATGCTGTCCTTGCATGGCAGCATACCACGAGGGCTTCTTCAAGTTGGAATCATCGTGGATGACCTGGTGATCCTGGAGCAAGTCTTGCGGCGAGAGCCTCAACCGGATGGGTCTTCAGCCTCAGCTTTGCCTTTTTTTGCCGGAGTTGCCGGTCAGCGGCTTGCTGCGGCTAGAGATAGTTATGCAAAAGCAGGGCTGATCAACAACCCCGCAAAGGGCTTTGAAAATCAGCTTTGTGCTCGATTTTCGGGTTTGGAGATGGACGGTGACAAGGGCTTGATGCGCGCTTCTTCTTTGATATTGTGGCCGGTTTGCCTCATCACTGTCCGGGTCATCGCTTTGGGTTTGTTAACGATTGGTCTTTAGAAGCTCTTGCAGGTAGTTGGGTGTCTTTGATGGGTGTGCGCCGGAAGCTTATTTTGGACGTGGTCTTTGAAGCCTTGATGATTGAGGATCAAAAAGCTGTAGTCAGGCTGTCTGAAGTCTGAAGAGCTGATCAGCGAGCTCTCGGCGCTCATAATCCTTGGGACGCTGGCGGTGGTCAACTTGAGAGCAGACTACTACAACCTGGTGGTGGCGACTGATGCTTCTGGGGATTGCATGGCCGCGGCGACAGCTGAGTGTCCTCCTGAAATTGTCAGTGAAGTGGCGGGGCACACTTTGAAGAAGGGCATTTGGGCGAAAATGTTGCCTGGTACGAAAGCCAGGGACAGGCTACATGGACTTCTTGACCCTGATGATGAAGTTCCTGGTCTTTCGTACCGCGCTCATCCTCTTTGGGATTTGCTTTCTCGAAGCTTGACCTACAAGTGTGCTTGGCGTGAGATTGTTCGCCGTCCTATGCATATCAACTTGTTGGAGTTGAAGGCTTACCTCAAGCATGAGCGAAGAATCGCCTCCCGTGCTAGGTCAAAGAGGATTCTCTATGGCATGGACTCTCTCTCAGGTTTCTCTTGGCACGGTGGTGAAGGGAAGATCGTTTAGCAAGACTTTGAACAGTGAGCTTAAGAGATCTTTGGGGCCGGCACTTGGTTCTGACCTCTATGGGCTTTACATGTATTACGACACGAAGCACAACCCTGCAGATGATCCAATTCGATGTGTCGAGATGCGTGAACCTGACCTTGCATTGCCGACTTGGTGGAATGATGTTTGTGAAGCTGACTTTTTTGGTTTTGATCAGTGGCTTTTGGCGCATGGTGCTGCAGCTGATCTTGCTGGCGTGGATTTTGGTGACCTTTGCGGTGCTGAAGGTGTTGATATTCGCTTTCAAAGAGCTGTGAGAAGAGACAGCCAGATGCGCAAAGCAGAAGCTGAGCTTAAGGTGCAGAGTGACCTTGTGAGCGAAAGGAGGGTTAAAACAGCAACTGTGAGTGATGCGGTTGGGCATTTAGATGAAGTTGAAGACAAAGACTTTGCCATACTCAAGTCATTCCCGTTGCGGCAGTTTGTCTTTGATGGAGGCCAACCTGATTTCAGCCTGCCTGGGGCTGTAGACCTTTTTTCAGGACGAGCAGGTGGGGCAAAACAGATGGTGCGGTTGGGGTGCCCATGGGTGCTTACTTTTGATTGGTGCCGAGACAGCTCAGAGAATCTTTTGGATCGCAACTTGCGCTGCAAAGTCGAGAAGCTGATCAGAAGCGGAAGAGTTCGAACTATGGGGGCGGCTCCTATTTGCGCCAGTTTTTCTGTAGCTGTCACCCTTCCTGTTAGGTCTGCAAGGTTTCCTCGTGGCATCCCTGGGCTACGTCATTCAATGCGGCTGAAAGTTTCACAGGGAAATGAACGCAATGACTGGCTGGCTGACTTGGTGAAGATCTGCGAGGAGAACGGTGTTCTGTGGTGGATTGAAGATCCTGATACGTCATGGTGGTGGCGTCAGAAGCGTTGGGGGAAGTTTAGATGCTCTTTTTCTCCCGCATTTTTCGTCTCTGTTTTTGCAGCTTTGGATGCGCCTGGAAGAAGGCGATTCGCATAGCGACAAACACCAGACTTGCCGGCAGGCGTATGATGTGCACCTGCAAAAAGCCTCACATCCCCCCAGCGGCAAGGCATGCGCAAAGCCAAAAAGATGGCTTGGACTCAAGTTGCCGAGCCTTACCCAAGCGGCCTCTGTCGAGTTCTTGCAGCTGCGCTTTGCTCTGGAGCTGGATGGGCTCTACGTGACAAGTTGAATGTTTCTGCCTGCGCGCGATGCGCCTCTATGAGAATTGGTGAAGCTGCCAACCCCGGGCCCAGACCGAGACGTGCTGCTCCTGGTTTTTCAGTGGAACAAGTACAGACGGTTTCGGCCGCTACTTTGGCCATAGAAGGGCGAATGCTTTCCCAATTTCTCTTTCTTGGTGCACATCTACAACCGGTGATACTGTGTTGGCACAAGTTTTCCATCCAGTTCCGGCTTTTTTGCCGCAGACCTTGAGGACCTACGCGGACCTTCTTTTCCAACGAGTGGGATCGCTTTTTAACCGGCGGCATTTGTTGATTGCCGCCCAGAAGTGGTGCCCGGTTTTGCTGAAAGCGATGTGCTGTGCAGCATGGCATAGACGTTGGTATAGCTGGGTTGGAGTTATTCTTCTTGCTTTTTACGGTGCTGGTAGACTTGGTGAAGTTGTAGCATGCAAGCGCTGCGATCTTGTTCTTCCTGATGACTTTCGTGAAGAATTAGCAACGGCTTTTCTGCGGTTGAGAAGGTTTATGTAAATCTTTGCGGCGAGTGGCTTCTAGAGTGCAGCACATGAAAATCGTCGACACCACGGCGGTTAGGATCATCACACGGATTTTCAACTTTTTCCCGTCTGACAACATGCTTTTCAACCAGAACAGCTACCAGTACAGAAAGAAATGGGACATCGTTTTGTAGGATTTTAATATAGATTCTGCAACTGGCTTGACGCCAGGGGGGCTTCGCGGAGGTTCTGCTGTGCTGCGCTACAAGCTTGGTCGTCCCATTGCAGATCTTTTATGGATGATCCGATTGAGGAGCCAAGGTACGCTAGGAAGCTACTTGCAGGAAATTGCGGCCTTCAATGCATTGTCATCCCTTTTACCTTCAATTCGCTCTCTCATCAAGGAGATCGCTGCCATTTTTTCGCAGGGAAAAAAGAAACCCTGAAAGCCTTCGTCCAGCATTCCTCCCTTTATACCTCGACCGTGACCTGCAAATAGTGGATGATTTTTTTTTTGCTTGGTCATCCGGGAAAGACGCATAGAGCTGGCAGGCTATATACTTCTTTGTGGCCTTTGCGGCGGACCACTACTTTTTTGAACCCTTTGTAGTAGATTATTCTTAACCTGCGCGGCGGCCTGCAATATTTCCGGATCTTGTGCGGATTAGATGGTTAAAAGAAATGGCAAGTGATAAGAAATTTTGTGCTTATTATTGGGGCTGTAGAGATTTTTCTAAAATTTTAAATTAATCATAGAAACTACCTAATAATAAAATAGGTATCGGATGATCCTGGCGGGGTCGAGGTTTTAGTTGAAAAAAGGTAAATGGAATTCCGTCGAGTTATTGAAAAAGTATTATTTAGTATATACTTCATAGAATTCCTTTATTATAGTAATAATTGAATATGTATGAATTATTTAATATATTTTTTAATTTATTATTTTTTTTAAAACCTCTATTTTATATTTAATTTGATATAAATATTATTATTTTGAATATATATATATTAATATATATTAATTATATTTATGAAATAGAAATAATTATAATTTAAAATATAGAATTTCGATTTATATTCCGGAGCTATAGTCGATTTATATACCCTGATTTATACTCGCGATCTATACCCTTTTGAAGAAATTGAATTTATTTGAAATTATGCGTATAATTCTTTTATTTTGTATATTTGAATTATCGCGTACCGATTTATATTATTTTTTGAATTATAACTAAATATTATGATAAAAATAATTTTAATTAAATGAAAATAAAATATTAATAATAAATATAAATATTTTATTATTTAATATATATTGATATTAATGATTTATATTGAAATTAAAATAATATATATTAAAATTAAAAAATTTATAATTATATAATTTATTTAAATTTGAATAATTAATATATATTTATTTAATAATATTTGATATTGATTTTTTATATATTCTATAATGAAATAAATAGAAAAATATTAATATATTTAATATGTATATTTTTAATATAAATAATATGTTTTTTTGAATTTTAATTAATATTTATATTTTAATATAATTTCTTATAATTAATTTTTTTTTGAATTTAATTTTTTATATAATTTATTGAATTTTAATTTATATTTAAAAATTATAATGAATTTGATTTATTTTTTAATTATAGTTATTTTTTAATTATATTAGAGTGAATTTAATTTAATAATATATATTATATTTTGGCATTTATAAATATAATTTTTGTTTTTAATTAATATTATATTTTGGAAATTTAAAATGATAAATTTTGAATTTTATTTTTATATATATTTTTGGAAAATTATATTATTTTAAGTTTAATATTGAATTTAATTTATATTTATTGCTAAATTTTAAATATTTTAAAATTAGGATTTTGAAAGTTTAAAATATTTTTTTTTTTTTAATGTTTATTTTTATTATTTTAATATTTTGATTTTAAATCGACTTATAATTTAATTATTTTTAAGAAATATTTTTTATTTTTTTTTTGTACTTTGAAAAATTAATTTTGATTTAAATTATTATGTATTTTAATTTTGATTTAAATTGTAGGATCGGATAATTTTATATATTAATTTCTTTTGATAAGTACTAAAAGCGATATAAAGAGTGGACGGTAACAATAATAGAAAAAAAGGGAATGTGTAAAAGTTGTGTATGATAGAGGTGTGTGTTTGCTTGGGTGTGTATATGTGTGTGTGTGCGCGTGGGTATGTGTGTGCGCGCGTGCGTGTAAATGTGTGTATATGTATTTATATGGGTATTTTTTTTTATTAATATATTTTTTAATATATTTGTTTAGGTTCGTGCTAGCCGGCTGCTGGCACAGGTTCCCATGGTGGCAATCTTTCGGCTGAAACCTCACAAATATATGGTGAAAAATTGTTTAATCTGCTGGCCTTTGCCCACCAGGGGAATATGCCAATTAACACATGGCCATTGCCTACAGGGGGAATACGCTATTGTTTCATTTCATGGCCATTGCCCACAAAGGGAATATGCCATCGTTTCTTTTGCATGGCCACTCCCTCGAAGGGGAGCACGCCATCGTTTCATCTCATGGCCATTGCCCACAAGGGGAATACACCATCGTTTTATCTGGCCATTGCCCACAAAGGGAGTACGCCAATTCATAGGCCATTCCATTGTTCAATATCCAATGGGGGAAGCATGGAAGGAATACAAAAATGGCTCATGTAACATGCGCCGGTGGTGCCATAATTAAATATCGCCTAAATTATTGCAGCAATGAGAGGATCGCATCTCCAAGTGCTGGATGCACTGATGAGCTGGTAGTCTTATTTGCTTTTGGCATGTATGTTGGAGCCTGCAAGCAATCAGCACGCGCTAGCCAAGCCATGGTCAAATTGCGTAAAAAGTTTTCCGGGACACTCCAAACCGGGTGAGGGGATTTATTATCCCGCGTGATTAACCAGACCATAGGGAAATCACTGCGGTTGAATCCGCAACATTGCCTGGTAATGCCCGGCTCGATCAATGCTAAGGTGACTAGAGGTAGCTACCAATACATACATAATCCACATGTGTCTACTGCAAGCTCTCATTTGGGGAAACCGGCATCGTGATTCCAGAATTCATTTCAATGGCCGAGTAGTTTTGTTCCGATCGTTCCATCTGCAAGAGTGAAGCATCGATCCGCATGCAGGCAAACAATCGGGGCTGCGTGCAACAGGGCAGTCTGCATTCCATACGCCTGTTGCCAAGCACGGAGGAGTTGGTCAAAAGTGCATGCGTTATTGAATGCAAGGGTATCTGTGAATTGCAGGAAAACAGGCATGTATGCAGAGCTGGTATCGACAGTTCGGACCAGTTCTTCTCGTTCTACTCTGCGGGCCCAGCGCATGTCAAATGCATCTGGGGACATCCATTGCAGAAAGGGATAAACAAACTCCGCACAATCCTGTTGAGACTGTGCCTGTCCCCGTCATTCAAATAGCTCTTGAAATCAAAGTTCCGTCTCAAGTTGGGGAGCGGCTCCAGAGGAGCGCCTCAAAAATTGAGTCAACTTTCGAAATGTGCTCCCAGAAACTCGTAGATACCATGTTCTGGCTTAGCAGCGCCCAGAGAATCCCATAGAGAGTGGTGTTATAATAGCATAGCACCAGGAGCTGGTATTGGTTAAAGCCAGCTTGGATGCCAGGCTTTTCAAATTCTGAAGTTCTTTAAAAAATCAAATTTCTGATTTCGGGGCCAACGGCTGCCTCGTCTTGCCCTTGCCTTCGCCTTTGGGATATGGCATGTGCTGTAGGTTCTTGGCGAGAGTGCTGGGTGTCGTTGCATGCACCTTCAAGGATGCGCCCAGCAACAGCCATACCGCGGAGTGCGTCAGGGCCAGTAGAAATTCGTAGGGCCTCTGTGTTCGAAGATTCAGTTGGAGTTTCCATGGAATTGTGGCTGATTGATTCGCTGTGGGAAGCCCCTGGAATCGTATTACCAGCGTCTGGTCCCGGAAATCCTCTTTGAGTTCCCCCACGTGCTGGATCATCTTGCTCATCTGTGCAGGCTTTTTTTCCCATCCATTTGCAGGCATATTGAGCTGGCATCCCACTTGAGGTAGGGAAAGCTCATGCCCTCCAGGATCAATTTGCGAGCAAGGCATTTCTGGTGTAGCTCCTCTCCCGGCTTGCTGTCTGCCACTGCCTGGATTCGGGCTGCAAGTTCCCGCAGCAACCAGCAGACCAGATGTTGCCTCAGGGATATCGTCATGGCCGATGGTGATTGTTGACGTTGCTCCTGCCAGTATTGTGCTTCCCTTCGCCATCCCCGGGAATGCTCCCAGCGGTTCCTGTTGGAAGAACAGGACAAAAGAGTCGGTGCTTTGCAGCAAGTTCCAGTTGTGCTCGCGCCTGAAGACCAACTGTGCTGTCGTTTTCACCAACTGCAGGAGTGGTGGAGCCAGGGCCCGAGCTGTTGCGTCTTCTGCTGACTCTTGGGTGTTTGTTCGGGGCTTCTTCTGCTGGCGCGGGTTCGGTTGCAGGTGGAGGTTCTTGTCGAAGAACGGTTGCAGGAACCCGTAGGTCTCCATCACCTGGTGCTGCAATCCTTCCTCCAGGCCGTACCTCATGGAGCCGGTCGGACGCGTCGAGCCGGCAGCCGTTTTCCGGCATTTTAAGCTCATTTGCGCTTTCTTGAAGCTCTGAAGGTCGTTTTGGGAGCTTGGCACCTCCAAAGAGCTTGGCCCACTCCTGGATTTGAAATGTCCTGTGCGTCCGATTCTCTGCATAGCTTTCCTGGCAGCGGGCCTTGGTTTCTTGGCTGGTCGGTGGAGGGCTTCCTGCGAAGGTCGGTGGAAAGCTTCTTGGTGGTGGTCGGTGGAGGGCTTTGGTCGGTGGAGGGTTTCCTTGAGGAGGTCGGTGGAGGGCTTTACAAGGGAAGTTTAGGGTATAGCCCTTCTTAGGACAATTCAACGTACGTTGAGTATCCTGCGGTAGCACTTGGGTATGATTGGCATGGCAGGACGCCATCCTTTGTGCAAAGCTATTGATATGGGCTAAGCAGCCAATGGGCCTTAAAGGCCCTATTTGAACATTCTCCATAGGCACCTCCCATTGTTCTTAGCTTGAAGCGCAGTATATGGCTGCCGGACATCTTCAAGGTGCTGGCCACCCTTGATATGGGTCGGAACGGCGCAAGCAGGCCAGGGTGGGAATTTAGGGTTTAGGGTTTAGGGTGTGCAAATGCGGTCGCGCGTAGGAAGGGGGCTGTCAATTTGGCTGGCATGCCCCCCTCTCGAAGCGTGCGCGCTCTGCTAGTTGACCCGCCCCAACCACCCAGGTTACGAACTTTTAGGGTTTAGGGTTCCATTCTAAGTGGAACCCTTGGATGGGTTCCCAGACAAATTCGCTGCGGGCGCCGTAATAATATACAAACATTGGGGTGCAGCTGGGAAGCCAGCTGCGGGTGTTGTAAACATGCTACCTGTATAGGCGTGGACCGCGCCGCGAAATGCGTTGGGGAACCCACCATGCTTGAGCGCGTGTGGGAATCCTTTCTTGGGGTGATGATGGAGCTTGCATACTAAGGGAACCTGGCACCTCCGAAGCAAATGGAAAAACCCCGATTCAACCCTAAACCCAACATTTTGGTGAGCCTCAAACAAAGTCCCTGGTCAGGATTTGGCGCTGTGCCATTTCAAACAAGCATTTTTTATTATTGAAATCAGCTCCGTTTTGGAGCCTCGGAACTTTGGATTTTAGATATTAAACGGGTTTACAATTCTGGCCTTCGAGGCCTTCATTTTCGCACATTTGAAGCTCAATTTGGCCTTTCAAGTGGTCCAAATGTCGTTTTGGGGGCCTGGCGCCTCTGAAACAATTGGTAGAATCCAGCTGTTGCCATCCACAAGAGAGCGACGCCTGCAAGGTCCCCACCTCAGGATTCGGGGTTATCCTTTACTGACTGACGTCAGAAGGTAGTAGCCTTCAGGCGTGGTCGAGCGGCGCCTGCTGTGTCCTGCTAGGCTTGGCCTAGCAAGCCCTTAGGTTCGTCTTGGCGTCGAGGCATAGCCTTCAGCCAGAAGGCTCGAACGCACATGTATATGGTCAGCGGCGCTCTCGCCTGTTTAGGGTTTAGGGCGTCTTAGGGTTTAGGGTTTAGGGTTTAGGGTTTAGGGTTTAGGGTTTAGGGTTTAGGGTTTAGGGTTTAGGGTTTAGGGTTTAGGGTTTAGGGTT
>BGPT01000093.1:0-14786 GCA_003297045.1 Symbiodinium sp. clade C Y103
GATTCGCAAAAAACACACACGACGACACGTCCAAAATGCTGCGCCTGCCACGAAAAATGACGATGGACCCCTCCAAAGTGCTGCGCCTGCCACGAAAAACGTAAGTCAACTTTTGAAAACGTCGCGAAAGTATTGCGCCTGCCACACAAAACGACTTTCGACACGTCTTGAAACACGTTGGAATGTCACGAAGTGCCACGCCTGCCACACAAAATGACGTTTCGACACGTCTGACACGTCCAAAAATGACCTCCTTTGCAGCTTCCCCCATAGGCACGGCCATAGGGCCCTCACGCGCACGGTTGCGGACGGTTGCGCAACGTCCGGCGAACACACCCTCAACCCCCAAACCCCCAGAGTGAAACGGGAACCCTTGCTACGCATTCGGGAAAAATCACCCATAGATGCGATAACCCCCTAAAAATCTCAGGGGTTCTTCGGGGGTCGCAGCAGCTCTCCGCTGAGAATCTTGCCAGGTCCAGAATGAAGAAGACCCCGCCATGCTTCCTGCGATGTACAGCTGGTGGACGGCCCCTGCAAAAAAATAAAACACATCTCTGGAGTTTGGAGAATGTCTGAACTCCATGTGTGGAAGACTTGTTGGTATCTATGGGTCACTTTAAGGGGTGAATGTTGATATAAATATGGAGTAGCAACAGGATAAATGATATGAATATATGTATATTATATATGTATATATATGCATATACATACTTGGATCAAAAATGGGGTACCAAAGAAATCAGAAGACTTGCCATTGTTAGTATTAACTATTAACACAATCCGATGCAAGTGAAGCAATGCCAAACCACCCGTATTTTGATCGTTTACACAACCCATGTATGGTATATTTGGGTATGGTGGATCCGATTGCTTTACCAACATTGCATACTTTTGAGCCATAGCCATTGGGAAACTCGGATCAGCCCAGATCTTGAAGCCTCAAATGCCAAGGTGTGGGGCGGGCCAATCCTATCCCCCTAATGTCAAAAAGCCCCCATATGGGCCCCCCAAAAAAAATATAGATCCAATCCTAAACCAGCAGGTTCTGTGGAGTATTAAACCTAGATATTAGGGGGAAGGGATAATTCAACTTTGCAGGCTAAATTGGTGGTTCTTTACAACCAAATGAAACTGTAGAACCCTGTCGCACTTCCTGGTCCTCACATCCAACAAGACGCGTTAAACTGTTAAACAGATGCCTAGGGCCTAAAGCTCCAACGAATTCAAGAACCACCAATTAATTTGCATGTACCTACGAGTCATCAGTCGTGGGACGCTTTTGAAAAATACCCAGATTCCCACTATGCTTAGGCATCAAGGCCAAACCTTAAGCCCATCATTTTCAGGACCCATTGTTCCAGACCTGCCGTACGAGGCCCAAGCGCTCCGATGCGACTGGTACGCCTGCCGTTGGAAAAACCCGAATTGAAACGCGCATAGCCCAAGTCTACAATTTGGTGTTATCCCATGGATAAGCAACATCAAAAGGGATTATACAGGGATATACTACAAAAAACATCAAACAGATTCATAAGAGGTCCAACAAAATGCTGATAGAACATAGAACGTTGGTATTTGGTTGGTATTTCCATAGAGCTCATATAACCACATTCTTATTGGCCTTACCACATTGTTCCCATGATATTTCCAAAATATTCCCAGAATATCCAATCAATATTCCCACTAATTATAACACCATAGAACACTATAGATAACTATAGTTAGATGGACTTGTAAATAAACACAAATAAACCATATTAATAGACCAACATAAACCAGTGATTAGAAACATATACTTGGTGATTCCCATGATATTCCCTATAATGTTGGTAAAACAAAGCCATATACCATCCCCAATGACTCACCATTTTTATCGGTGTTTTTTTAACCATTCCCAGTCATGGGTGGTTTATGGCATTGTTTTACCCACATTAGAAACACACAAACATACTGTGGATGGAAGAAATCCTGCACCAGTTGATAGATGGTTTATACCATTATTTCTAGGGTTTCAGCCATCCAAGGTGGTGCAGGATTTCTTCCATCCACCGTAGCATCAGCATCCCGAGCCTCACGTCGCTTTGCCATCACATCGCGCAGCTCCGCCGGAGCTGCGTCGCTTTTCGCCGCGGGGCGGGTGCTGAAGAGGTCACGGTCGCCTGCTGCGGGTTTGGCGGTGGGTGAAGGGTGTGGTTGAACGTGGTTTCACCGTGAAAAATGGAATCTACTACCAGGGGTTTAACTCTGAGAAAATGGCGATTTTTGTGGGGTTTAGCCATGAACTCTTGTGATTTCATGGAGATTTTACCCAGAAAACATGATGTCTTAATGGAATTTTGATGGGAGTCTCATGGGATAATGGTGAGATTTTTGTGGGATACTTGAATTCAAGCAATATGTCACGGTGAGTTTACTGACCAAACACGGTGTTATATGGCGGTGTTATATGATGTTATATGTTTGAAAGCTATTTTACCACCAAGTTTACGGTCTTAGTGGGATTAGAGTTATACTGGGATTCAGCCAACATTTCATAGGGATTTCTGCTATTTTACGCACCCAGAAAATGAGGTTTTAGCAAGGTTTCAATCGGATTCAATTGGTGTATAGCGTCGCTAGAGTGCAACACGAAGAACAATCATACAATTGAGCACAATAAATCGGAAAAAACACGGATTCGACCAACAAAATTGGAATTCCAAGACCAGTCCCATGTAAAATCTGCAACCAAACATGTGTACTTATGTGCACCAAATTGCCAAATTCTGGTGTAAAAAGATGTAACTCCATGATATTCGAAGCACTGATACAATTGGTTTTGAGCCACAAACGACCTGACTCTCAAGTTGACACTGCACAGCCTGTTGCCATATTGCTCAAACCGGAGAGGCGGCCGGAAATGGCTGTCCTGTTACATGCATATCATTGCATATCTGAACATTAGGCATCATCATTCTCCATTCCTCCATCAGATAGCTATGTTTCTGGGTCGTTCTTAAAGCTGATGGTCAAAAAGTCGGTTTGTTTCTCCACAGTTGCTGGTCATTCTGCTCACTTATGAAGATAAGTTTTTATCAACCTGATAGGACTCTTCTCTGGGGCTCAATGCGAACCTCGGTTACATGGATGGCGCAGCGGGACTGCAACGCGTTTTCAAATGGATCCGTAATGAGGCTAAACTCTTACAGTGCAGTGTTGCATTTCAGCTTAACAGGCTTGACATGAAATTGTCCCAATCAATTTTCATAGAGTCGTGTCTTACCATCTGTCTGCTGGCTCATTGGCTCGAAGCCTCCTTGGCTGCGGGACAAACCAGTCAACCGCTGACAGACCTATACATGGAACCACATCAGTTGGTCTGTCAATGTCTACATGAAATCATCCCAACTGAATGATTCCACTGAATGAACCCAACAATTGCTGGGGTCGAACCACAGTGGGACAATGCTTCAATGGATTCACTGCAAGTCTGCAGTGAAACCGCGCTATAAACACTAGGGGACAAACAGGGAACTTGACTCAGAAACTTAGCAATGAACAAATGTCATTCGCTTGCTAGGTCAAAAACAGCACCAAATAAACGGTGCTGTAATCAAGCAGGAGACGGAGGTTTTTTTCATTTTCCAGATCTATCCAAACAGCAGCAGAATACCTGGTTCACCACTACCGAACCTCTTTACATCGATCATTTGTCGCCTTCTTTGTTTCTTCAACTTTCAGGTTGTGTGTCCTATCTCATCGTACGTTGGTTGATAAAGTCCTAGTTGTTTTTTTTGCATAGCAACCCCCGAGAAGATGCCGCAGAGTTCGGGTTTTTTTAGGTCGAATTGATCAATTGATCTCATACTTCCATATGGGGGTTTCCTAAAATGGGGGTACCCCAAAATGGATGGTTTATTTCATGGAAACTCCTATTAAAATAGATGATTTGGGGGTACCCCTATTTTAGGAAACCTCCATATAACTCAAGGTTTCCAGCTTCTCTATCGTGGGCTTGGTGTTGCTGTAATTCCCCATGTCGTTTCAAAGCCAACATTTTTTGGGTGCCGATCAACGCCTGGAGCTTTTCTTCCATAAGGGCCAAAAGACAACCGCGCTCTTCCTGTGACAATGACACCCCAACAAGGTACCCATGGAGGTTTCATGGGAAAATCATTGAGCTATAGCTGGTGGATGTTCCAGCCATGTTTAACTATGGGATGATCATAATCCCCCTAGGCCTGGGAACCCAAAATCAATAGATCCAGTTGTGAGATGTTGTTTGTATGGGGGATGGCGAAACTCTGTGTAATCTCGACCATTGGATTTTGCTTTTCAGCTCTGATCTGGATAATTTTGCTGGGGTACCATGCTTACTAGTAGAATAAAACTGTTTTTGGGGTCACCGGGCTAAACTTATCAACCAGGTTTTACATTCGTCAAGGGCTTACATTTGCCTGTATGCGCAGGACCCATGTACCAATTTGTTTATAATGACCGTATATGACCATAGCATAATCGACTTACACATGGGAAATAATCTAGAAATACATGGATTACTAATGTTAACTAACCATTCACTACAGCGTGGCGCCCCATACAATAGTTGGCCAAGTTTGTTGCTTCGCTCAGATGGGTTTAGAACATCAACCAACAAACAGAACTATATAATGAAGTACAATAAATGGGAAGTAAAAACCATGTATCGTAGATATCACATGATAGAGCATGTCTACTCTCTCTAGATGGAGGTTCTTCTTAACATATAGATATATATATATATATATCGCACTACTGTCTCTAGTTTTTAGGGTGCATAGACCAACTTTGCGAACTTCATCCAAATAACCCTGATTACTAAGTCTGCCAGTTCTGTAGATTATCCAATCAAACACAGTGGCTAAAACCCGATCTATACACTCACCACTTACGGTTCATGGGATGTTCCTCCAAGTAGCAAAGCCTCTTCTAGACATGACCAGTTCATCCAGTTAACTATGTAGTTATTGTACACATATCATTCAATAGTCAACTGTTTCCCAGTGATTCTCTCCAACATGAACCCTGCCATTCTCCAAGCACATCGGTGTTCACGGATCAGTCCGGCTCTAAGAAGATCAGGGGCTCGTAGTCTTCCCTGGGAGCCACCTTGGCCTCGGGTATTTGAGGCCCCGAAATCGGAGGGATTTCTTGCAGTTTTTTCACCTTTCATATGTGGATAACTTAAGCAATAAGGTGCAATAAGTAACAAGAATCACCAAGGAACTGTTTTTTTTTTTTTAACAACCCTAGTGAGTTAACTGAATTTAGCCAACCACGATGTATGTGCGTGTATATATATATATATATATAGTTATATATTATATAGATATATGCTGTATATATATATATATATGCGAAAGGCTGTAGTATTTCCAAATCCAGATTTATATATGGTCATTTAATGGGATGATTTCCCTAGTAATCTGCAGATGTATGGGGGATATATGGATGTCTGAAAGTGGGAATCATGAACCATATAAATGGCCACTTAGTTTCTGAAAATGATGATAATCCGGGTTTTGGGGTAACCTATTTTCAGAGAAATCCATATGACTGGTAAATACTGGGAGTGTTTCATGGTGAGAAGTGACATGAAAGGAACAAATATTGCGAACACGGTGATTTAGTGGAATTCAATAGTGACTTCTGGACCACATCTCAATGTTGCAGGTGCACAGAGAATATATGTGTGGAAATTGTGTCCTCCGTGATGCTGAGATATGGGAAGATTTGAGAACAACGACCTCCATCCGCGAACTCCGCTTGTCCAGTGCATAGGTTAAAAGTCAGTACACCATCCACGGCTTATAGTAACCTCAAAAAAAAAAGGCAAAAACGGATCAGTTTACTGCTCAATTTCGGATTTTCGGACTAGATTTCATCATGATGATCTTTCTGGTGTTGAACGGTGTTGCCCAGAAACACATCGGCAATGGCAGGGGCTCTCTACACTGAAACACCAAGCGCCTGGCGTCTCCTTTGTCCAAGATATTTCCTTGGCAACGACCGAAGGATCCGGGTTCAATCCGCTGGTCAGCGGTCGGGATTGGTCAAGCCACCTCCCTATCATTGGGTGCACCATGCCGCGAACTGCAGAAGGGACCCTCCAAGTCCACACACACTCACATACACTTGGAGACACACACACACACACATTTAGTTACATCAACATGAAACTGAAGTGGATGACAGGGACAAATACAAGAGACAAGAGAATGTGTGGCCGAACTATACTGAAACGAAGTATTGTCAGAACCGTAGAGTGTGCAATTGGACACATATCGATTCCAAATGGGGTTGTCTCAATATCCAGAACCCTCCACCCCATCAAGCCGTATCACTGTTTTTCCAACCATGACTTGAACCCAACCCCTAATCACGTTGTTGTCGATTTCATGAATACGGTATCCGATTTTATCCGATTATGTTTTGTTTATCTTGGTTTAATCGCTACAATTCACTACACATTTCATCCCATTGCTAGTAGTATTGGGCTAACATTCTACCCATTAGGACCCATGATGATTGATGGATAGATATGGTAAGCCCTGCCTTCGCCCCTAAATCAAGAAAGATTCGCAAAGCATTGAGCTCTTTGGCGTAGATTTTATCCATCCTGTTGATGGAGCGTGGCTGGTCATCCCCCGTTTGATGACCGCCATTGGGCAAAGCCAGCGTTTTTGAAGGGAGGGGTTGTGGCAGCAAATTGGGGAGTTACCAGCTTCAACATGTCGTACCTCAATGAATGGGTTTGTCCAAAGATCTCAAAGACGGGGCCCACCCCCAACCACAAGTATAAAAGTAGATCCCGTTTTCTTTTTGTCGTAAAAGATGTTTTGGACATATAGATTCCAAACCTGGCTTTTTAGGCCTTCAATTTCACTACTCTCCCATAATCCTGGCGTACTTGTCATCATTTATCTAACTTGACCGGCCATGATGTTGCTAGAGTTGTTCCATAGTCTAGAGTTGTTATGCACAATTTATCTTTCTTTTTGACAGAAATCAACAATTTCTTGTCTCATGAGTCTCATGTTTGCGCATCCCCTCAATGAACATAGACCCTGCCATGACTAAGGGCTTGAAAGTCAAGTCTTTCCTTTAAAGACAGGTGATTCTCACGGTCGAACTGTTAGGTTGGGGGATGGTACCTGCCCAAGCGCCTGACCAAGCGGTCACTGGCTCGTTGGGTCCTGGCAGGCGACCCACTCCAGGATCATGTGTTCATCGTTCACTATCTCCCCAAGAACATAAAAACATATAAAAACATAATACATAACAAAACATGTGCAATCATCTGGCAATCTGTAGACATCTTTCCTGTTGTCTTTGTCGATACATTGCATCTTAAGCTTGTGTTTGTCGCCCTTTTTTTTATCTGGGTCTATTCGTTGGTAGCTTCGACCAACTGGGCGACCCCAACTCTGTTTGGATCAAGCGTAGCTCGGCCAAATCGGTGCCGACCAGACCTGTCTGGCGGGCGGCTTGGTGATGTCGCGAGGCGGGAGAACTTGGAGGTTCACGAAAAATTGGACTATGATCGACTATGATTATTCAACATATTACGTATATAGATATAACATCACATAAACATACACATAAAATTACATAAACACATGACATATTATAAATCGATAAGTGATCACCTATACTTGGAAACCTCATGGCAATGGACCCTATCGGTCCCTTGAGTTGGAAAGAAGATGTGACAAAGCGACATGTCCCCCATCAAAGAAGCAGGATTAAGGACTGGGATGAATTGTGTCTGGATAGAACACAAAACAAATGCCGCTAGAGCCGGTACATCGACCGGAAAACAGAAGAGATGGATAATGTGAGACAACATAATGACCGAGTTCTGTGATTGCAAAATTCAAATCCATTCAATCCATTCACATGTATGACACCTGCCGTCTAGAGGGTCTACAGGCTTGGGCTGATAGGAAAATCCTCGAAATATTGGAGGTTGACCGGATTGGTGTCAACACATGTCAACACCAGGTACATGTTTATCCTAGTCAGTTGATGGTAAATGAGTGATGGGCCAATCCTCCAAAAGCGATTTCATTTGTATCGGCCCAATGGTTTCTAGACCAGCCAGGGACTTTCGAAACCAGGGTTGATGTTTAGAAAAATACACGGTCTCCACGGTGAACGGCCTTGAATGTCAGAAAACAAAACCGGTGTATCTTCGCAAAAAAAAAAAACAAAAACAATAAAATCACAAATTGCAACCTGTTAAACAAAACACAATGATCTCTCAGAACACAAACAATGCTCATTGCTTAAAGTACATGTGTGATTACAAGATATTACAGGAAAATACGGAAAATACATGAAAATACAAGAATGAAACAAAACAAACGTAACAATGAATCAAACATGCCTTGAACCTTACCTTTTCCTAAAACATGTGGACTAACATAGCCATGGAAATTCCCCGAACTAAATCGAGGTTCCTGGGAAAATCATCCAAAATTAGCTATTTTCCATGGCTATGTTAAATAACCAGATGGTAAAACCCAACCCCAACAAGAACGCCCTCTTGGTTCATACAGTCCCATGGTGGCCCCATGCCAACTGAGCATCCCAAGTCGCGCCTTGCGCGTGTTGTTCGAGCAAACGACGACTCCTAAGTCGGTGCTGAAATGTGGGTAGAACTGGTAATCTCATTAAAATGCTAGAAAACCAGAGGGTACACACATGGAAAATCATAAAAACAATTGCATACAATGGCCCATTCTTAGTTAGATGATTGTCCTGTCAGGCATGGGGATTTGTTTTGCTATGTTTGAGTATGAACTTGAACAATTACTGGCAGAACAAAAATAATATCCCCGAACTGAAGTATTCAAATCAATTTGGGGTTTGTATCCCGAACTAAGCACTAAGCACCAATCTATGGTGATGGAAAGTCTATGTCAATGGTGGATCATTGATCTGCTTCAGTCGCCAACTTTAGCAATGGCTTGGGTGTTTCCAGGTCCCAGAAGGGACTCTGAGAATCCAAGGCAAGCAAATCAATCCAACTACCCTCTGGTTGTGACTAACAGTTTGCTATTGAAAATGGCCATAGAAATAGTTGATTTTCCCATTAAAAATGGTGATTTTCCATAGTTATGTAAACGTTTACCAGAGGGTACCAAGACTGAATTTCACCCAAACATCTCTCGACTAATGTGGAAAACCAAGTGGATTTGTATCACCCAAATGACAATCATGAATTGTCGCAATCCTCAATATACAGTGTAGCCGCCCTACAACCATCAACCAACCATCATCTATCATATCCCCATCTTTTTGATCGTTAAAACACCTATAGATGAAATTTAAGTTCTCATCCAACAGCGAATCAAACACACCCGGCTGAGAACGCAACGTCTCAAGCTCAGATAGGATAGTCTCCTAGCTGTTGTGGATTTCCCCATTGGGAAGGGGTTAGGTATTCTTCAAGGGACAATACGTGGTGCCCCAGTGGATTTTCTGCAAAACTGGGGGGTTAACCAAAGGAAATGGTGATTTAACATGATTTAACCAAACAACATGGATTTAGTTGGCTAAGTTGGTCAAAATGACTCCAATTCACTAGGGTTTATAGTAGTTATACACCCACTCATAAGTAGGGGAGCACCACCTTGTAGTATATAAAATAATATCCCATACCCTATATACAGAGGTGGTATACGCTTATGAGGGATGATGTAGCATGACTTTCAAATATTTGGCAAATGGGATGGTTTATTCTTGGGTTTACCACTACGGATGGTTTTTGCCCCCGGGATTGCCATTGCCAAGGTGTTCTTCGAATGCGAAGTGCCATTGAGTATTTGTGACATGCCTATCTGCAGCGTTCAGGAATCTGACCACTTTGGCCCTCCTCCAACTGCAACGGCGATAGATATGCCTCTTCTGTTGGGTCGTCTGCCCCTGCAAAAAGGCAGATTTTGCATGCTGAGTCGAAGAACTAGCTGCCTGCCCCGTCGACTCAGCGCTGCTGACAGACTTGAAGGTGAACACCCAGCGCATCTTCATTAGACCATCTGCTGGTGTCTTGCCAACAGCCGCCTCACAAATGCCAGAAACGATAAGCACCAGATTCAAGGGTCATATTCCTACCTTACCAACGAGTGCATTTTTCATGTACAAATTTTCTTTCAGTTGATCTCCCAGTGAAAAAACAAACGGAAATAAACCCTGGCAATCAATCCTGGTTGGAACATCCCCCATTGTTGTCGATGATTTTCCCATCAACAACTTCCATTTAGTTCGATTGTTTTCCTTTTTCAAACCCATCGATGATTTTCCCATATGCGAAATATCAGTATCCCGTTGGCAACGCCATGCCATGGCCATGATGAAACATACGGAACTCAGCAGCCCCCCCCTGCGTCTTGCATCTCTGTTTGCTCTATGGAGTCCAACTCATTGACCTGTCGAGTTCGAAGGGTCTGCCCCTTTTTTGGACCGATCAGTAGTGATTTGCTCAATAAAAGTCGAGATGAATAGAGCGTTCTACTGGATAGCTTGATGAAATTAATACATGTTAATACTGTTTGATTGACATTATACTATATAATTCTACTGGAACATTATTACTGTGAATAGGATAATCCACTAGATATTGTACTATCCATGATGGGAACAGCCCAGTGGGATGCCTCGAGGATAGGCAACTGGTTATCAACTGGGGTACTGGGATAACCCACAAATTGGGAACTTGCTAACTAGGGCTATTTAACCACTTACTAGGGAGGGAATATCCCCCAAGTAAGGGGACATAGACAAATAGAAAGTAAGGGGGGACATAAAACATAGAAACTACATCCATTCAATTCGCCAAATGACTATCCAATGGACAAACAACACATCATCTTGAGCAAATCAAAGGAACCATGGATCCCATCGTATACAGTAGTTACTAAGATGACTGAGTGATTTCTTTGGGCAAATGTTGCTCAATGTTCCATGGAGCATTTGGCTTCAGTACAAGACAAAACACTCTGCGCCTTGACTGAAGTACAGAAACCGACCCAGGGACAACCGAATGTTTTTATGATGTAAAGCCTTCAAAACTGAACTTCCGCGAACATAACTTCGCTTGCCGCAACGAAGTGTCGCTCTCTGGGCAAATCTTAGCCATCTTGGAGCCTTGGGGTCACCGAAATACACCGGGTGAGTGGCTCGTCCCCATCTTACAGCGAAGCGAACACCAGCCGATCCCTTCCGGTCCCGATGCGTCTGAAGACCTTTTTTTACAGAGAAAACTACCATATGATGATGTATACATACCATCATCATATCATATCAAGAAAAAGGCTTGTGTCATCCTGTAGGCTAGATTCAACAGGCCAATACAAAGCAAAAAAGACACACATTGTTTTTCTGAGCCTTCATCTCCGTGCATTCTTGAGACCACCCGGCAGCCCACCGGGCCTCTGGAAAGATCTCCTTCATCACGTTCCAGATTCTGCCTGAAGGGTTGGTCGTTGGATGGTAAATCCTGCACCAGTTGAGGTGGATGGGACAATTTTTGTCCCATTATTTACAGTGTTTCATACTGAAATATATTTACCAATAGTACCAACTGGTGAAGGATGTCTTCCATCCACAATAGTTATGCTTCAACATACAAAACGCTTGAAACCACCAAGCAGTTGCAGAATATTTGATTTTTCTATATTTGTCTTGCACATTTTGTGAGTTTGGCAAAATGTTTTGCTATTGGGGTTCTGACCCTTGGCCAATCTCCAAAACGTCCCTTTGCAGAATACGAAGATGGATTGGTCCAAAGTTAGGATCCGATTTCCCGCCATCCCCACGCAGGTGGGGCCAGAGCTATTGCAATCACCTGCACCTGGTTCATAGCATGACTTCTTTGATCCAAATTTTGCGACAATTGACTCCAGCTTCCAAATATATAAAGCTCTTTAGCGGCAGGACATGGCAGGGCCAATCAAAGGCATGAGGTCATGGGTGTTGCAGGTTTCAAACTTGGATATTGCGGAATTGATCCTCCCACATCTGCCAAAGCATAGAGTCAGACCATGACCATGTCATCTAAATGTTCCATGAAAAATCCCAATGGCTTCTCCTTCTTGACCCATGTGAAATGGATTGAATATTCGGCATATCATCATTGCAAAGCTTCATCATTGGATATCCCCATTTAGTGGCTTGATATATGACATAGTATATATATATATATTGTTATAGTTATATGTATATATATATATTATGTTCTGTTGGTAAGTCGTACACCACCATGTCCCCTGGTTCTTCCGAAATAAAATCCCAACAATTTGATGGTCAAATCTCATAGCCCACCTGCACAGGCTGCGTGTTCATGCCCCACTTCTTGGAGAGCCTCAGACTGCGAGGCTTGTCCGAGGTTGTATTGCATTCAAAGTTGGGATTTCAACAAAAAAATGGGGACCCCAAGGTACAATCCAGTCTTTACTGTGTTTATGATGTATTTACGATGTTTATGCGCAGGACATGCAGTGGATCACCATATATATGAATCTATATAAGTCAAAAAGGGAATGATTTGGGGGTAGACCAATTTTGTCAAACCACAATTTCTAGAAGGTACACAAAAGAACATCTTCGACCACTGGCCACAATGATGCCTGCAAAAAATCCACGAACAACTTGTCACATAGCTTTATGGTTTCAAAATAAATACATCATGGCTTTGTCTGGAAATAATACCCCTTTAATCCTTGGCTAATGATCATTAGCACTATCAAGACAATTTTAAACAGCCATTTTGGAGGTGAAATCCTACATTGGATAGTTTTTCGCCATTTTTCCAAAATCCTAATTGATTTTTGCCACCACCATTCACCTCGAGATATTCATGTGTTTCTATCATTGTCTATAAATCCTGTATAGCAGATTTATAGATGGTTTAAGGCCCTATCTTGATGGTACATCTTCGGTAGTCAACTAAAAATACTCTTTTGCATTTGTTTGCTGATTGTGTTTATTTTACAGTACATTTATAGCCAAAAACTAAAGGATTAAACTACCTATCCAACCAAGGTTCAGGATGAAAATAGGACCAGAAGTCCACCGGTTTATCACCATTTTTCCATTGAACATTTACCTTAGAATGGATGATCATTGGTGGATGATCATTGGTGGATGATCATTCATTGGATTGGTTAATGGGAAAATTTACAGGAAACCATGGATTTTCCCATCAACTATAGGGGTTTCCTGTAAATTTTCCCTTAAACCAATCCAATGAATCATTGGTGGATGATCACTTTCCTTGTTAATGGTAATTGTTTGGGGGTTCTTAAATTCGGGGATCAGTCACTATGGATTTCCATAGTCGTGGTCATCCATGGATGATGCAAGGGGGTCATGACTTAGGAACCCTTCATCATGGTGAACGAATTGGTTCATAAATCATATCCCGATCTATTTCCATGATATATTATGGGTGTTTCCTAAAATAGGGGTACCCCTAAATCATCCATTTTTGTTTGGGATGTTCCATGAAATAAACCATCCATTTTTCGGTACCGCCATTTTAGGAAACCATCATAGATGGTTTCTAAACCATACTCCCATAATGTTTCCATCATCTGAGCTGAGCAGCTGCGAGGCGGTTCACCCACTCCCCCGCCGTGCTGGCACTAACCTAGTGGGACGCAGCTGGACGGTAAAAACGCGGACGTTGGTGGTGCCAAAGTTAAAAAAACTGCAAAATATGGGGAGTAGAACTGTAAACCTCCAAGAGAAATGGTGGGTTTATGGGACTCAGACTCAAATGGCAATTTAATGATGAAATGCTGATGTGTTGTGGGATTTAAGGGGAACAACTGCGCACTTAAGTGATGATTCAACCTAACCAAGTAACATAATGTGGATTTAGCTAGGTTGATTTGTTCACCGTTTGTTTCCACTAGGGTTTATGGCAATACTTCGAACTACCTGTAGGTGATGGGGTTTAGAAGCCAACAAACATGACTGGGGGGCATCACATTATATGTTTGTTGGCTCATATTCACCCTTCTTGTGGAAGCGTACAAATAGATATGTGCCTATCGAAATTTGGGTCCTCACATTGCAACATCTACGGAACATGTCCTTTCTGTAAAAGTAGAGGGGGGTCGGTGACTGGCATACCATTCACTATAATTTACCTATTGGTTGTGCAAAATGGTGGTTGCCCCGCTTATTGATCAAACAAACAGTGGGAAAAGGACATCGATCTGGTACATTAAGCAGGCATACACAGTTTATACATTTATGATTTGAGGATTGTCAATTGACTCATCTGACTTTTAGATGATTGGTGCTCGTTTTTGGATGATGTACCTTCAGTCATGGACGATGTACTTCAATGTTTGGATGATGATGTGACATTATACCATACTATATACTATACCTCTGTTTTCTTGATGCCTCTTTTTGATGGTACACCGACTCATAGTTGTATAGATGTTGACCTTCACCCATTATGTGTGATGATTAAGCGGATCACTTAGATGATTAAATGTGATTGTTGGTAGGAATCGATTTTGACCTGCGCAGTGGTCACCTGCTCCAATCCGGCAGAAGCCCTTGGTTAAATCTTGGATCTAGTCATTCTGGGGTCCCATTTCGGTGATTTTTTCAGGAATGGGATTCAGTGAATAGTAAACCATATCATGACTTGAGGCCCAGGGGTAAGGGACGAAAGCTAGCTCGGCAGGGAGCTGGACTTGAAAATAAAGCAGGCAAGTACAGTGGCGCATTTTTTGATATAG
>BGPT01000093.1:15494-174340 GCA_003297045.1 Symbiodinium sp. clade C Y103
ATAACTCGTGAGGTTTCACTGGATTGGAGATTCCAGCCCCCCCAATACCTTGCTAAAGCAAGAGGGACTTCAGCTAGCAAAAGCTAGCTTTCGTGAAAATTGAAAATTGGGTTGTTGTTCAATCTATAGAGAGTTCGTGTTATATGTATGGCAATGCCAAATGGGCTGGAACAATCTGTCCAACGTATTTTCTTGCATTTCATGTCACCCCTGCGTTGCTAGGCGTGGGGTCAATTCTCACTAAACTCGGATGATCCCGTGAAGAATTTGGGAAACGAACACCCCATGATTGAGACTGAGGTACACCACTTATACTTTGTACTTGGTGGCTCATCCCACAAGTCGTAAGTGGGTTACAACTCCGGATATAGATGGGATAAGTGGGGTTAATCCACTTATCACTGGGGTTATAACCCACTTACTAAGTGGGATGAGCCACCAAGTACTGCTCATCCCAAGTTATATACCCGGAATTTTGATTTTTCCCATTTAGACATCCCAGGCCTGCACTTCGGCTTCCATCATCTTGTTGGAGACTGCGCCCTCGACATGCCGGCACACATTTAGCTTTCGGAAGCCACTAGGAGATACTAAGACAATCTAAGATACTATGCAGACCATACTTTTTGTTGAGATCTGGCACATGGTTATATGTATACGTATGAGTAGCATTACACGCTAGTATTATTCAAATATTGAAACAATACATAGAGGTTTTGATGGAAAAAAAGTGTCTATAATGAGTCTATAAATAGGGGAAGTCCAAGCTGCTTGGATAAAATGAACCTTCCAGCCGTAGCCATAAAATAAGGTCAAAATCCTACAAGAATGGGTACATTACCTCATGTTTATTCATTGTTCACAATGCTTGGAAAGCCTAGATGATTTAAGTCGAGCTGAAATGATTAACTTACTTGGTTTGTTGCATGTTTCCCCCCTTTCAAAGTGGCTCTATTTTTCGTTGAGGTGGATACGTTTCCACATTTCCAATCAGCCAAGGTACCTCCAAGAATCGCATGGTACTATGAAACATCAACAAGGAATGCGTGGCCTCAGCTATGTTTGTTGCTTGATGTTCACCCATGGAATGCTATGGATATACAAGGATATACATATCCACCATACACCCAACGTTCAACCATGCTGAAATCATCTAATTGAAACCCATCACGACGAACTGGCGCAGCTCTTCCATTTGCAGGATGTTGTAGTGTTGCTGGAACGACAGCCGAGGATCGAGAGATCGACGCTCAAAATCATCCAAAGTGGCTTGACAACCCGAGTCACAACCTCGCCACGCAACAAAGACCATGTTTCTGCTGTGGATTTCCTTCAAAGCTGGCCTCCTTGTTGAAAGACTGGAGATCCTGCAGCTGAAGGCTTTGTTTCGCCTGGTGTGGCAGCGACATTGTCAAACCCATGAGAAATATTAGGGCTCCCAGATCTTCCCATCCAGACCGCCACCTGGTGTGTCACCAAAGTCTCGATCGTAGATTTGGCAGCTCTCATCTCCTCCTGTCGAAGTCTCGTGCGCGAATCTTTCTCCTTGTAGAAAGCTGAGAACCGGAGGTGGCTTGCTTTTCCTTCTGCATTCCTTCCAAGCGAGCATTTCGTCGTGTGTGCCTGCCTTGCTCTGCTCCCCGTATTTGATCGCGCCGAAGACCATGAAGAGGTCGCACGACTTCGTGAATCCCAACGATTTAGCTCGTGATGTCACGACGTGCGGTCGTGACATAGCTACCCACAAACATGTTGTACCTCTATCTCCCATTGTAAGCCCATGCAACGCTTCTTTTGACCTAAATATCTGGACTATCCCACTACATCCCCACGATATCGATGATACCACCTTTCTTGTATAGGTTAAATCCCCTATATGTTGTTGCTTGACAGATGATGTTCGACAAAAAAATGCGTTCAATGTTAGTACAGCAGTAAACCATCCCCCGAATCACCATTTTAATGGGTAGTCTAAACTATCCAAATATGGGTCGTTTATGGCATTGCGTTACCAGTATAACCCCCCCCCCCTTTGACCCCGGACCACGCTCGATCTGGACGCACTCAAAGGGCTCACATCGGCTCCCCTGGCAGCGTGAACATCGAAGACACCAGACGATCTGTGTTTTTTTGTTCTGCAGAAAAAAATGCATCTTATTTCAATTGTAACGTACAAAGAAAAACTGACAACAAATGAAACAATCTAAACAATGAAAACTATATCCTGAAAAACCCTTGCTCTAGAAAACACTAGATATAGTTGAAAACAACTTGAGATTGAAGAGTCACTGGTATCTTAAACACTCTTTTCTAGTATTTGTTTGTATGATTTTGTATGTTCTGTCTTTAGCATTATTTTGCCATTTCTTGACAGAGGTGCAAGCCATGAATCGCCAAAAAACAGGCAGCTGCTGCACCATTCAAACCTTCGTAAAGATTCAGATCTGCCTCTATCCCATCCCAATATACTGGGTGGTAGATGAGTATGGCTATTTTGGGTTATCACAATCCAACAAAAAACAAGTCGGACATCATTTAGAAATATGATCGGTATCTATCAGTACTCATCACTAGAAAAAAACACTTCATGTTTGAAAGCCCATATGGGGGTTTCCTAAAATGGGGGTACCCAAAAATGGATGGTTTATTTCATGGAAAATCCCAATCTAAAATGGATGATGACTGGGGGTACCCCTATTTTAGGAAACCTCCATATGAGGAAACTCATCTTCCAATCCCGATTACTGCCAGGGTCTATGTTAATTTACCAGATGGTTAATATTCCATGGAAAATGGCTAATTTTGGATGATTTTCCCACAAAAACCTCCATTTATAGGGGATTGTCCATGGCTATGTTAAATCACCAGATGGTATATTCCATGGTGAAATCCCCATCCCCAACCAGGGGCCCCCAAAACAAAACGGTGTCGAACGCTCCCGGCGTCCTGGGCAGCAGTGGCAGCTCCAACTCGAGGCCCTTCGGAGCCTCGCGATCGAGGAGAAGCGGCGAGGACGGTTTGGGGAAACGTTGAGGAACGGATTCATGGCTGTATCATATCTGAGATTATCTGATAATCGGATTATGAGATGAATTATGTATATGTATAGTATGTATAAGTATATATACCTAGACGCTCCTGTGGACTTTTTTTTTGGTCCTTTTTGAAAAGGACGTTTTTTTTTAGTCCTTTCTGAAAAAAAACGCGTCAGATAAACAAAAAAGGTACAAGGCTCACATGTCCCCTAGACTCCCTGCCAGAGACAGCAGCTTTTCTTTGCTCAATTCCTGCTGGAATGCATCATCGTTCAGATGTGCCTGGATCAGCACTAATTGGGATTTTGGGANGACTCCCTGCCAGAGACAGCAGCTTTTCTTTGCTCAATTCCTGCTGGAATGCATCATCGTTCAGATGTGCCTGGATCAGCACTAATTGGGATTTTGGGACCGTTAAGTTGCGATGTCAACTCTTGGTCAATTGGATTGACACTTTGACCACTTTTGAAGATGAAAAGGGCTTTCAGGACAATAAAAGGTTGATACATATTCAGACTTGCTCTTTTCATGGTTGTTCAAATGTGATTTCATGCGACTCAAGCCTTTTCAAACTCAAAGTACAAACGGATCAAGTAGCGCTCTATGCATCTTTTGCTAGTTTGCATAGCTGAAACATGTCGACACAAACGTGAAATTCTCCCAACAAAATCTTCGTCAGCCTCTGTGGTTGACGAGGCTGGACTCAACTTGATGGGACTTGACACTGACAGGTCAACTGAGAAATGACAAAACGTATGTAAGCTTGGCTCCAAGTGAAATCGAGCTAAGCCCTTCAAGTGAGACAACATGGCCAACCTCCGGTATGATGTACAAAAGAGCCGGCAGTTGGAAGCCATGACCGTTGATACCTCTTTCAACCATAAGCCTTCACGATGCAAGGAATGGAAGAACTGAATCCCACCCTCACATCCTTGCAAAGCATTCGAGAAAAAATCTTTTTGCCCCTCTGACGGTGGAGAGTCCACAAGATTTACACTGCCCCTGGTGATATCAGTCTCGAAAACCACCCCGTTCAAGATCAAATGTCGAAGCCAGCGGAGTAGAATCATTTGGTCACCCCCCTTGAAACGGGCAAAGGGGAATTTGCTTTGATCAGGAAAATGCAAGATTTGTCTCGTAAAGGCTTTGATGTGATTTCTCACACTACCACGCCACTCAAATTGGACCCAGAAATTGAAGTCATAAAATGCCCTTGCTAGAAGTTCATCAACTGATGATTTCAAACCAGGAACTTTCCACAGACCAAAGTCCACTGCAAACAAGACAATCAACGATGCAGCAAAATGACCGCCGATGGTCTGTTTGAAAGCATAAAATGGATCACGGCGCCAGAACATGGTCAAATTGTTGCTGTAGCCTGGGACCTGCAACAAAGGCGATGGGGAAGTAGCTGGCCAAGGGTCTACCAACCCAATAGTAGATAACCATGATGGCGTAGGTGTCGTGTCTTCAAAGGGAAAGTCATCGAACCCAGCAAGGCATTCCCAACAACAGCCCTTGTTGGAACCCAGGTTCATAAACGAACGTTTGAAATTGCCGCACTTGATCAAAGCAGGTTGGTCTCCTTTGACCCCGAGGCAAATGGGGTAGTAAGTCACACCATGGATTGAAATCCCATGAGTCATCAGGCTTTTACACTCCTTGGCAATCAGGTCGAGGAGGCCCCAGTAGGTATCCACATTGGACCCCATGTACATCTTCTTTGGCATGGCCGTCAAAAGAAATCTACTGAGGTAGGTGCTGCCCCTGTTGTTGTGGGATTGTGCTTGGGTCATTCGATCATGCATATCTCTCACTTTGCGGAGGGAGGAAAATCTCAAAGAAGTTTCCCTTCCAAAAAGCGATTGCATTGATACCACAAGGGCCGCAGACTTGCGAAGCCCTGTCCCTTCATCCAGGTGAAGAAAGAAAGGAACACATGTTGATATTCGATCCCCTCCACCATGAAGACCAAACACAGCATGGTCAGGCGCAAAGGTTTCAAAGTTTTTCCAGAACGTGCTAAGCAGCAATTCTGCATTCGATCCCTTCGTTTGAAATCCCCCAAGCAACAAACCAGGTTGATGTCTCAAGAGATACGGAAACCAGGTCTGCAAACTCAAGTAGTGAAGTTGTTGGGTTCCAACTTGGGCAACTGTTGCTGAAATGGGTAGGCACAACCCTTCGTCTCTGAAAAGTCGATGAAGATCCCTTTCAGCATTGTTGAGATTCTCAGTCTTGGCAGCCCGCATCAAACTCTGTCGGCTGCGCAATCCAAGGTGCTGCCCAACTTCACGGTATGCGCTCTCTGCAAAGCCCTTCAAGCGGCTCGCTGGCACCTTGGCAAATCAGAGGGCTGGCACTGAAGTGGAATGAGTGGGGTTGTGTTGACATCCAAACTGTGTCTAAATGTTAGGCAACTTCAGGGATATTATTTCGATGACCTTTCTCATGACAGTACTCTACCACTTCTATGATCTTCCACAGGTTCTAATAATTTCTAATAGGGGCATGCGAAAAGCAAATTTCCCATATTCCTCGATTTGAGTGTCTGACCCCATCAGACATTGAGAAGGCGAGGTTTCTCAAAAGAGCACTTTGGTCATTCTCACCTGGCAGCGGGTTTCACTCTTTTATGTTAATATGTTCAAAACATTTGTCAGCTCACTTGAGGCAACTCTGAAAGAATCCTACTTGCCTTACTTGCATCTACTACCCCNGGGTTTCACTCTTTTATGTTAATATGTTCAAAACATTTGTCAGCTCACTTGAGGCAACTCTGAAAGAATCCTACTTGCCTTACTTGCATCTACTACCCCATTACCTGTGACCATAGCCAATAAGTAGGTTTGGGAATTAATCTCTTTTTAAGAAAAGGGGCCTCATCACTGGCTTTGATTTTTTGGGTATGTAGATGCGAAGTTGGTAAGTAGCATTCTTCAAACTAAAAGTATATATGCACACGAAGTCTCATTTTTTTCATGGCACAAGGATCGAATCGTGAAGGGTGCCAAGGCCCTGCCCAGTTGTTTCAAAAGGTCAGCCGGGATTCCAGCTTACCCTGNAAGTCTCATTTTTTTCATGGCACAAGGATCGAATCGTGAAGGGTGCCAAGGCCCTGCCCAGTTGTTTCAAAAGGTCAGCCGGGATTCCAGCTTACCCTGTCAAAAGCTCTGCACTGCAGTGCATGGCCGATGGACTTGTATAGAATCATANCCCTGCCCAGTTGTTTCAAAAGGTCAGCCGGGATTCCAGCTTACCCTGTCAAAAGCTCTGCACTGCAGTGCATGGCCGATGGACTTGTATAGAATCATACTGAATCATATTTTTGCACAACAAATGGATACTATATATCAATTCTAGGTGAGCATGCCTGTCACCACATGGACCAAAGCACTGACGCTCGCAGATTCCCCAATTTATAGCTGGAAAAGCCATAAGTCATCCTACTTGGGCTTACGGGTCTGAACCTTCGCCTTTGCCTTTGCTTTGGGTGTAGCTACATTCGCTTCAGGATGAGCTGCTGCCTTCGCTTTAGCACCTGCCTTTGCCTTCGNTCTGAACCTTCGCCTTTGCCTTTGCTTTGGGTGTAGCTACATTCGCTTCAGGATGAGCTGCTGCCTTCGCTTTAGCACCTGCCTTTGCCTTCGCCTTTGCGGCTGCTGGCTTGCACTTGGGAAGAGGGATGCCCTTCTGCCGGCTCTCCAGGGTCAAGGACTCTTGGGCCCTCAGTCGGCCGAGGATTGTTAGCAACATTATCAATGGAGAAACTTGCTCACTCCTTTTAATCATTCATGGGCCATTAAATGTCTTCAAGTGTTTTGAAGGGTTTGCCAATTTCTTTTTGTTCAAAGGGATCTGGGAAACTCTGAGGGCTTCACAGCTTCGTAGCGGTCTTGTACAACTCCCGGATCGCAGTTTCATTCCTAGTGCTTTGGGGGGCCCCAGAAGGCTTTATGAAACCCACACCAATGCAAAACTGATAACATAACACATGGCATCACAACTTGGGATGTTTGAGAGGACTTTCTAGAAGCTTGTTGGAGACTACAATGTATTTCCATATATTTCCATATGCATGCATATAGATTTCATTTGAGAAAAGATTCTCTTCAGTGTAGCCTTCGACAGCACCAGAAGAATAGAGGTCATTGAGCTTTTCGAAAACTGGTTCGAACAATTTGGCCTTCTCGTCCAGCTTTCCCATGTACCTAAGCTTTCAACCACCCAGGGACCCAGTAGGGCAGAACAAGGTTGCTGGCATGTGGCAAACACCATGTATAAACAAATAATCTAGGGCTTCAAAGGGACCCAAGGTGTGCAACATTGCGCTCTTCATCCGGAATAGCCTCGTACTTCATCTTTACATCCTCAGCAAATCCCATTTTGAGTTTGGTTGAGTGTTGAGGGTATTGGCATAGAAAAGGGTTGAACAAAGTTGTGATCCAAATCTATTTAAAGAAAAAATCAAATCCAGTATATTCCTTATGGTTATAGGTTGAGATGTATCAACACAGAAGTACCTTGTGTAATATGTTGGTTGTATTAATCGATTCAAGGTTCTTGTAGCTTTTGGACCCGCTTGGTGATTCCATCCATGTAGCGAAGGATATGTTTGGAGGGAGCTTCATCCTTTAACACAGGAGGGAATACTGCATTGTTCGCAGGTCCCGGCACAGGTCCTTTGGGCGGCTGTCCACTCTCATCCGCCCCAGTAGGAATACCTGCCCGAACGAGAGATCAAAAGAGAACAATACTTGGATATACATCTCAATTATTTTCCAGATAATGAATTATAGATATCATTTTTTTCAGATATGATTACTGTAAGGATCGATATACTTACATATCTAATTCATATAGATCGATTTTAAACATCATGGGTGCATGGTCATGCACCATGTGTAAAGGGGAATACATCCAAGAAACTTGATAACATGGTGGTTCATCCAATTTGATGTTGAACACCGGAGAAAAACCAGTCAACTTGCCTCCGGCAGCAGCCTGCATGTTGAGGCTTACTCCATTGGAAGCATTGGCCATCGCATCAGCCAGCGAACCAGCCACTTGGTATGACGACGATTCGGCTTGGCTGCGCAAAAAGGTTTTGTTATACTCAACCTCAAGGTCTTCTTCAACCCAATAGATGGCCTTTCCATCATACTTATCATTCCTTAATGGCAGAGAAATCACAGAAGACGAAGATGGTTGTCAAACCTTTCAGGCATCCCAGGTTTTTATTTTCATGAGTTCTCACACCTGTAGGTCTGCAGACAGGGCACTTCTGGTACCCCTCCCGTTGGCCACAGTATGCAATGATGCCTTTGATCTTCTGCCTTAGTGATCATGATATGAACATATGTCAGATATGTTGGTATACAAATTGTTTCTGAAGTATGACCTGCGTGCCACCTACTTGTTTCCAAAATGAAGTTGTAGTAAGTATCAGACTCTTTGTACTTCAAGATATCTCGCATCTTATCCTCACTGGCCCAACCGGGCCAACACTTCATCGAGATCTGTTCCTTCTTCTCCTCGCTCAGGGTGACATTCTTCACGAAGTCTTCCTGCAAAGGATGGCTTTGGAATTTTTTACACAGAAAACAAATGGATCACACCAAATGGTTATTTTTTCTTGTGGTTTTCAACTCAGGGACTACTTTGTCAAGGTATGACAATCGGTATGAAAAGGAGGCATGACCATCAGACACCAATAGTTTCCAACACCCCCACCAGTGTCCTTGTTGAAGCCAGCCTCCTGAAACATTTGCAGCAAGGCTGTCCTGCTTGCGCCGCCCTTCTTTCACTGCTCGTGAATCGCTTCGGGAACTTGCAAGTTCCTGGGCTGACAGATTCTTGGCGTAGTTCCACAAAATTGGTACAGTGTAAAAAACAACATTATATTACTGAATGCCAATATTTTATGTTGTACTATATTTATACATCATGATGGATCGATGACTTGTGCAAGTCAAATAAAATTGATCCTAGTATCCCCTGGGAATTTCGCTTGCACAGCCTTTCCAGGCGCTTTCGGGCAGCTTCCTCAGAAACCTCCTCTTGGGGTGTATCATCTGGGGGATTAGCCTCGTCTTCAAGAGTGACCTTCATGTTCTGCATTTCCGAGTTGAGTTGAGCAAGTTGGTTTTCCAATGCTTCTTTCTCACGTCGTAGGGAATGATTTTCCGCCTCAAGTATCTGAAGTTTCTCAATTGCTTCTGCCTCACGAATCGCAAGCTTTTCCCTCGCATCAGGCGCAGAGCCTGTCCCATCCCCTCTGAAGATCGGCTCCTGCATCACAGCAGGGGCTGCATAGGAGATATCGTGTAATAATTGGGCCTATCCAATACTTAAAACATCCTAAACCCACTAGACTAGGTTCATTACCGATTTTGGTCAGAAATCCCCAGCCTCAAAAAGCTTCTTTTTGGGAACTGGACTCAACTCAGCAGGAATGGTATCTTGCTGCTCGATCTGAGGTGGAGTTTCCTCTGCAACCCGGCTTTTCTTGGCAATTTTCCCCGGGGTGGACTCGGATTGAGCAGCAAGCTTGGCACGCCTTTGTTCCAAAAGCTCCTGTCGTGGGTTGTTGGAAACTATTTGGGGAACTGGACCCAACCACTACCAGCAAACTCTACAGGGTATTATTTCATCTATAACACATCATCATATACTATATACATACATGGGTATGTAGGAGTCTTTCTGATGGAGTTTAAGTTCAGAGGTCGCAAAAAAAAAACAAGATGTGGAGTGTCTAGAAAGCCAATTCCCATGGGAAACCCGCTCATCCTGAAAGTGGTTTTCTTTTATTACAGACATATGGTATCAACACATTTTGGGGGACATAGTGATTACAATATACCTGGAGCATCGATCCTGCAACTCACGCTCCATCTCTTCTCGCGACTGGGAATCTTGGGAATGTTCACACTTGACCTGTTGCCTTTTGAGGGCAGCAAGTCCATAGTCGAGAGTTTCTGTACTATGGGGGGCATCACTCCCTCCAAAAGACATTGTATCGATAGAATTGGGGGGCACCAAGTTCGAGCCAGCTGCCACTCACTGCCCAAACCAAAATTCCAAATAGGTGCCAGTTGCAGAGACGAACCAGTATCATCAATACTCTTGACAAGTGAGTTTAGGAAATCTTTGTTTTGGATGTAAAAGAGTTTTCCCTTGTAATTTGGTTCCATCATGCTCCATCCTGACTAAATTCTGGGACATACAACCACCAATCTTGACCGGGGATTCACCACGAGTAAAACCAGCGATCCCACTCAGAGTTGCACTTACCAATTGTTGTTTTTCCTGCTTCAAGTTTCACTTCGGTTCCAGCATGTGGTGATGTGAACCACAGCAACACCAATTGTAAACGTAATTTGCCCTTTAGGCACATGCACCGTGGCTCACAATCCGTGGTGGCGGTGTTAAGACCCTGTACACAACATAAGTGAAATGGGGCCCTTCCCCTGGAGAAGCTGTTTCCCCTCCTGGTTTTTCATTTCGACAACCTGGGGTCCCCTTAAATTTGGAAATTAACATACACTCTACAAGGGCTGCACTAAAAGAAGATTCTGTCACACAAACAATTTTCATGCCTTGCCACCGCTCCCTTTTGTCCAACGAGTAGCCATACGTTGGCTGGAGCCATCGCTTGACTGGGCTTGAGGTAATTCCAACTTTGAAGACTGCTGGATGCTCTTTGGAGAGCCTTCGAATGGCACCCTCTGCATGCACTGCAACTTGGCTTGCAGTGGCCTTTGGGCTCTTTGGGAGATCAAAGATAATTTGTCCATTGCACTTTTGGGTCTCCAAGAGTTCCGGCAAGACTTCATTATGAAGTCGGGGCAGGCTTACAACGTCTTGTCGCAACATACACAGCCATGGTTCGCTGGAGCAAACTTTTTTCATAGACACAGTGTTTTGTTGCTTCGGGGGATGAGATACATCTGCCACTGCTTTGTATACTCTCAGTTGATCCATTTCCAACAAGAGTTGCTGAACCTGCATCCTCAAGCGATCATTGTCCAGCTGCAGTTCCTTTTCCCGATTGTAAACAGTTGTGCTTGCAAAATAGTCATCATGATCTTCTGGAGATTCTGAATCCCACAATACCGATGCCAGAGACCGAAGACGCTTTGCCATGGCTATAAATGAGGGCTTTCATAGGAACTAGCAGCTGGGAAATTTGGACCAGTCTTTCTGCAAATACGTGGATGAGGACAGCTCGATCCCATTTCTTTTGATGTCAAACATATACAACAAGTAACAATTTCAATAAACCATATCCAAACAACATTGCTGATAGATCACCAAATGGTAAGTAGTACTGTTAGAGAGGATCCAGTCCCGTACCATGGAACCAAAACAAGCTGTGTCATCTAATGGTCACTTGGGAGCATGTTTATCTATCTTAGAGGTTTATTTTACAACCAATGAATATCATCAATGTTGACCACTACACTTACAGGTTACAGGGCAATATTTGGTCATTGACCATCCCCTTTTTAGACTGGACATCCCCGGACACCAAAAAACGTTTCAGCCCAAAAAAAAGGTCACGGACGGTTTCGGACGCCCCGGACGCATCCGGATTGGACGGGAAAATACGCCTTTTGGATGGGAAAATACGTTTCTCGGACGGGTGACCCAAAAATCTAGCAGTCCCCTTCCCCAAAAAAGGTCCTTGCCCGGAAAAAAGGTTTCAGGCTGATTTCAATCACTTTCACAATCCTCTGATGGGAGTGAAGTGGGGAATATTGCCTTCCATTCAGAGGGCATTTTGAAACTCTTGGCTCCCCTGATGTACTTGAATACAGGCACTAGCTCAGCATCAGCCCATGAGTCTCCCCAAGGATAGTCAGCGTACATGGTCATGAGGTCTGTCGTGCTATCAACCTTGGGCAGGACATTATTGTTTATGTTTTAATGATTCCCACTTACATTTGCAATATAGTCTCAAAGATCACAACACCCTGAATTCAAAATACAAAACTGTATGCATGGTCATTTGTTGAGGCACAGCTGGAAAAGCATCTCGTTCTTCATTGGGCATCCCTGTAGATTTCCATGACTTTCTTGATGTATTGCCACGGGTAAAGCCTAAGTCCCAGAAACACTTGATCAATGGACTTTGTTCTTTGTGGGGCCCATCATCAACCAAATCCCAATATGAAGAAAAGCAATGAAAAGATCTAATTTCCCCAAATGGTCAGTATCAAGGGGCTGTGTGCCTTTTAAATGTTCACTTCCAGCAAATCTTTTCTGACCCTTTTTGGACACGTATGACATTGTTGTCCGAATTGATGAGGTAAGAGCTTCCCGCTTCATGGGGCCACAATCCAACTGCTTGATATGCCTGGTGTTCGAGTATACCACTGTCCTCTTTGGCGTCTTGGATCCAAAAGCCTTCATCCAAAACGTTTGGAGGAATACCTGGGCCGGGAAAGTGGGTGTAGAGAAGCCCATGGAATAGTTTTGTGCACTTACCTTGAGTCATTGTTGCCTCTGCCAACATATTTTGCGACCCTATATATATTATATAGTTTTTTGGATCTATCGTGTTGACTTAAACCTGTATTAGCCAAAGTTCTTACATTCATGAGCCATCCAAGGTACTCTAACACCCATTTGTTGCCATTTTCGAACCAACCATCGAAATCGTCGATGTCTGGCAATCAAAGAAGAATGTGGCTGCTCCACTATCCAAATTCCACAGGCAGCTGAGACACATAGAATCACCAGAATGGTCCTGGACTTTGTAGAAATTCAGGTTTTCCCCCACTGTAAAGAGATGTTCAGAAATGGACCCAAAGGGTAAGGGTGACACACCCACTGGTTCCATCCCCTCCTACCTAAGGAAAACAATGCCAGTATGCTGCGAGTGCCATTGCAATGTGTTCCACTGTTTTTGGAATCTCGGCTGAAACACTATCTTCGGGGTATACGGTGGATATATAGTGGATAATTGGAGATCGCAATATATTCGATGTCAAACCTTTTGGGTGGATAGGTATATGGCGAACCAATCAATGAACACATGGAACCATTAAGGTGCCTGGATTTGTGATGTACATCTGGTGGACGCAGGGTTACTACAATCAAGGGGTAACAAATAGGGAGCATATATAGTGGGTGAAAATCCATCATCGTCCTACTGTTTTGCTTTCAATGCCTTTGTTACCGTGATGTTTTCATCATTTCACATTCCAACCCAAACAACACTCCCAGCCCATGGTCCGTGAGACCATGAGATTGGCGCTCAACACTTTGGGAAGGTCCAAACGGCCCATAGGTGTTAGCCAAGAACGAGCAACCACCCAACTTGAGCAGCACACCCCAATGCTTGCCAACAAACCAAGTTGGCAGGTCACTATGGCACATAGAATCAGCCTCAGCAAGCAGTGTGCTGGACCATTTTTGGTTTCATCATAACCAGGTGGGAAATGATGTGGCAACTTTGGAGGATTTTGTAGACCCAAAATACAAAACAATACAAACGTTACCATATGGCAGTTAAGAAACGCAAAACCCGCATTGGAATTTATATCGAACACACGGGGATTTTCATGGTAAGCGATATCAAACGCTGCACAATTCATTCCCAGTGCCCTGGCTGCTCTGGAAACCCTTGCAGCTCCTGCAAAAAAATCTAGCACCTGAAAGCTGAAATCTGGGAAGAACTCGGCGGGCTCCATCCAAGATATCATCAACACCAGTGATATCAGCACCTCCACAAGTTTTGGTGACCAGAAGATAGAAAGACTGGATCTAATTGTTTTCCATTTCCATTTTTTTTGGGAAATGAAATCATACCCACTTCTTTTTGAGTGCTGGCAGACTTCTGAGTTCAACATCCAAGGTTATTGGAGCACCTTGGGGGCCTTCATCGCAAAGAGATTGCGAAGAAGCCGCTCGACCATAGCAGGAGAGCCAACCATGGGGTCACTGGGGCACAGTTGCTTACCTAGTTGGGTCAGTAACCTATCCTCTTGTGGGGCCTTTCAGCCAAACCCCTGCCAATACACAAACAAGGTATGGAGCTATGGCGCCATCGGTTTGATAACAATGAAGCAAACAAAACACAATGAAGTCCAGCCCTGCCACACAAAATGAGTTGAGAAATGAGTCAGCTCGACCCTGTGTTGAAGCTGCAGCCTTTTGCCAGCGAAGTCTGGCAAACAGTGCGGCCTCAGAGAATGCGGAGGGTGGTTGCAATACCAAACAAAAAACGAGCACATCACATGAGTGTTGATACTCTAAGAAAACCTGTGTGCAAATATAATTAGTCATATTTTCTTCATCCCAGCACATCTCATGATTGTCGCCAGATCATCAACGCAAGGCAATGAAACACACCTTGCCTAATTGTAGGATTTCCCACAAAGAATGAACACGGCATAATGCGAAGCGATCATCATATGACCAATTTCACGGTCATTCAGATCAGCGCAGACCCCTGATCTGTGGCAAACATAGCGCAAGGCTTCCATAGAATTGGTTGCAACACAAACAGTTGAACAGCTGAACAAATCCAATCAAAACAGATTCAAACACAGGGATACGTTATGAGAACATTGAAGTCATTAAAATCGAAAGCAAACCAAGATGGAATGGGCTAGCCAAAGATTTCAAAATACATTGTCGATCCTTTCAGAATCAAAACGATTGCCCAAAGTTCCCACTTCTACTCACACAACATTGGTCAAATCCCGTCGCAAATTGTCGAACGCTCTGGTGACATCCACATGATTGTACTCACCATTGCGCTCATCGATCAGCTTCGCCTCAGCAATCAAGGTAGGTGTGGGGGCTAAGGAAATTTACAGAAGGTAAGGGAAAAAGGTGTGGGGGGATAACCCGGTATTAGATCTTAACATTTCATGCATCATCATTCCCGTGTTCACATTAGTCTCCAAGATCCTCATAGCATAAGTCTTTTGGAATAAAGCATTCCCAAAACAAAACAAACATAATCAAAAACAACATTTGTAGCAGGATCAGGCTACAACTCCGGAAATGGGTAGAATCAGATCCTTCGCTTCGTATCCCTTGGCAAAGAGGTAGTACACCTGCCAAGATTAAAACACACGAGGTTACATAGATTTAAGGGTATGAAGGTGCTTTTGCAATCAAAAACTCACATCCATATGTAAAAACCAGGCCTGGGTCCATCCAGACTTGGTGAAAGTACTTTGGACTTTGATGGCAATGGCATCTCGAGACCAGTAAGGGACAATGGTGCAGGTCTGGAACAGAGGGATGTTAGGTCTCTTGGGCTTGGGCACAGGAGCCTCACCCTCATCCCCAACCTTCTTGCTTCCCTTCCTACCCTTGTTGGTTGTCTCCTCTTTTTCGGATTTCTTGGGCGCTGGCTTGACTTTGGGGGAACTGCGTTTCTTGGGGACTTTGGGGGCACTGCGTCTCTTGGGCTCTGGCTTTGGGTCTGGTGCTGATGCAGCAGACTCAACCCGAGGCTTGCGACCCCGACGTTTGGGCTCTCCATCCTCAGCTTTGGTAGCCTTAGCTTTGGCCTTGGCTTTTGCTTCGGGGCGAGCGGCTGATGCTTCCCCTTCGGGATTGGAAATTGGGATTTCTTCATCACTGTTCTTCCAAATCTCAGGTTCTTTGGTAAGGGAAAACTGTTCAGATGGGTCAACATCCTCCAACGGCAACTTGCGACACACAGCAGGCTTGGATGCCTTTGACTTGGCAGCTCTGGCACCTCTACCCCGGCCCTTACCTTCACCTTTGTTTCGCCCCCTTCCCCTTCCTCCAGGTTCATCAGCATTTTTCTTTGGCTTTCGGCCCTTCCCCGGTACTTTCCCCAAAGCCAGGTCTTCCTTGGCACGGGTTAAAAGCTCATCCAAGATGTGATGCTGCTTGGGTGAGGTAGGTGCCACTTCCCCCCCTTCCCCCTCAAGTTCCCCAGGCTCCTCCGGAACTGCAACAGAGTTTCCCTCAGGCAAATCCTTAGGTGATCCAGCAACAGAGCTTTCCTCAGGCAAATCCTTGGGCAACCCAGCAGAGCTTTCCTCAGGCAAATCCTTGGGCAACCCAGCAGAGCTTTCCTCAGGCAAATCTGGGCAATCCAGGGACAACCTCAGGTGACTTGGGATCAGGGGTCACAGGGTCCTCTTGCGTAGGCGGAGGTTCTTGATCTTCATCAGGACCAAGCGAAGGCGAGTACGTCTCGATCTCCATGTCCCAAACATCTTGGGAGTCCTGGAAGGCTCAACCAAATGTGAAGTCAACCAAACTTCCACCAGAGAAAACAAACACAACACAAAGTCAACTATATAAATGGAATCATATGCAGTATATACATATATGACAAATCAAAAACCATGTGTTTGCAACAATGCATGTGGATATTTAATCAGCCACCCACTACTTATTTGCAACAAAACCAGTCCTGAATCTCGACAGCAGCAGCAGCAGCGGGTGGTTCCACCTCCCAGAGACCAAAGTCGAACCACAGGAGGAATACAAAAATTAATACAAGCACTTCTTTGATCGTTTCCTAAGTCCATAGTTAGAAACACATTTAGCATCAATGGGGCACCTTCTCAACAGCTGCTTCTGCAGATCTTGCATCCAAACGTCGCCTAAATGCCAAACTGCATGAAAAACGACTGCATGGTACTGTATCCCAAAGACAGCTATATGATTTGTTTGCATCAAAAGCGCTGTAACTCCAGAATTCGGGCATCCAAAGCTGATATGGTAGGAGACGTCGGGGGTGGGGATGGCATGGCAAGGTTGAAATCACCAGGCAGGTCAGCTGGAAGGGTGTCAACAGCACTTGGGTCAACAAAAGCATCCGGTACAGGTTCTGAATCCACGGCCATCAGGTCCTCCAAGGTCGCCGTTCCCAAAGAATTCTCCTGGCTGAGGCGTGCTATAAGATATGTATATTATATATGACTTTTCTGGGAGGTTAATTACACAGGTCATGCCACGAGGAAATTTTGTAGTGAACAGAAGGCCTGGGAATCCTCAGGGACAGGGTCTTCAGGTGCTGGTGGAACATCATGGAGGGCTGGTAAGACCATTGGTGGAGGTGGTTGCTGAGCAGTCTCCAAGTACCAAGCACGAATGTAGATCATGAAGAGGTGCTGGATCTCTCGTGACTTAGTTGAAAGATAAACAAAACAAAACAAATGACTTTGCAATGGTCACAATTTCAAGAGAGTAAACTGTACAAACACATACTAGCTTGAAGAACCAAATGCAACTAGAATGCCCTGGGCTGCCTATCCTGGCGAAAGTTGCGCAAAGCATGGCTGGTGAGCTTACGAACCCCCCAAGCATCTAGGTAAAGCTGCGTCTTTGAAGGCACTTCGTGTCCCTCCACCTTCATGAGCTCCCAGAACTTCTTTACCTTGGGGATCCCGATGCCAAAAGTAAACAACCCTTGTAAGAATTCACATCGATATGATTCACCAATATACATGTTGAAGATTTGGATATGATGTGGTATTTACATTTTTGCCATGCCTAGTGACCTCATCCGAAATCATTCCCAATGGTGGTGTTCTGGGGACACTTCCGGCAGCTTCGAAATCAAACACCGAGACCCAAATCTCCGCCACACAGCAAAGAACCTCTGCATTCAGCTGCATGGCATTCCTTTGGCTGGTTTGGATGTAAGCTAGTATCATCTATTTATTATGAATTTATGAGTTCTATTTATGGGGTATCGTGGATTTGGAATATATATATATATATATATATATGTCGATTGATCAAAACATATTTGTTCATCATGGGATACTATATATGGGATACTTTGGATATGGTACCACCACTTTTTTTGCAAACAAGATTCATTGAAGGGACACCAACGGTTTTCGCACAAGGCCACTCCAAAAGGGAATTGGATCTCCTAGCCTTCTGCCGTATGAGTAGGCAGCTCTCCCACCTCTCAGCCAAACCGGTCAAGCCCACCTCCTTCATTGAGGTATCAGGCTCTGCGTCCGCTGGCACAAGCGACATGGACTTTGGAAGCTCGATCAAATTTGAGGGACAAATGGGCTCTAAAAGCTACTCAAGTTGGAAAGTTTGACTCATGATGGCATTTGTATGCACTACATGTTGAAAGGATTTGACGAAAAACTGGCATTGGTTCAGCCCCCTGCCATTTGTAGACGCCACAGCTCAAAGGGGGGCCATGCAACACCTGTGCCGGCTCAATATCGGTCGAATGAAAAAAATGTGACATTGGTTTCAAAGGCTTGTCAAAGTTTATATCCAGCTTTGATGATACATGTTATCTAATGTTGGTAAGGTGCTACTATCCCAAAAACTGTTGATGAAAACTTTGACAAACCTTTTTCAGAGCAAAGGCAATGTTGTTCTTTTAACCTTTAGATGTTCCAAACGTCTTCCCGTCAGAATTTTAATTTCAACTTTGACATCCTATGCGTTGAGATTGCAACGCACAAGTGACACTCCCAAGACATCTACAATTGAGCCGGTTGCCAACCACTAAGGATGGTTTGGCTCACCCAAGCTGCTGCTGCTGGAGCACTCCTTGGCTAGTGGTGAAAAAAATTGCTTGGATGGGGTTGGTGCCAAGTCAGGCTAACCAGAGCAGAAGGTCCCAATCCACCAAGGGCAAAAGGGGGAATAGATACAAGTATGGCATTAAATAAGATCATAAGGTTGTACCCCATTGCATTGATTACTATCTAGCCCCCAGTGGTTGTCAAAGTAGGGAAAGGTAAGCAAACCCAATCCTCGTTGAAAGCACGATATCAAATGGGCAGCAAATCCAGCGGCATCATAGTTGCACATCAGCGTGTCGAAGGTGCTTGAGTCAATTGTCTTGGCCTTTGCTGGCGAACAGGGTATTTTTGATACTGGGGTCCCTATCATATGATATAGTGATTAACCTACAAGTTTGAAACAACCCTGAAAAGGACACTATAGGTGAACAAAAAAACATATCATATTTAAGTTCTCTACCATTTTTGTTTTTTAATGATCACTTCACTGCATAGTGCCACTTGGTGACCTCCATGGGGTAGAGGCTGCAAAGGATATCTTCCCAAACTGCAGATGGAACATCGAGCAGCCCTGGCCCGGGCCAATGGGTATAAGAATTTGGGTTAGTGGGTGAACAACATCAAAAATGGTTCTGTCTACCAATATTAGGTTGTATCATGATAGAGCCGGCCTCTCTTCTCGAGATGCAGCCGGGCGCCAGCATCATTTTTCAGAAACGCTTCCATGGCTAAATGCCAAAACAAATAGCTAGGCAACCCCTAAAGGCCTATTGGAGCCAAAATGTACTTGGTGAATGGGATCAAGTCAGGGTCAAAACGCACAACTCAATACTAAATTCAAACCACCTCAGCGATTGAAGGGAGGCACCTCTTCCACCAAAGTGCAGCGCCCAGCACAAGGGCGATTTTGATCCAAATGGGCTTGCATGGACCCTCAACATCAGATAGCATAAGCTTAATCTGCTCATAAACAAAAAAGGTCCTTATTATAGAAAAAAGGTCCTTAACATTTTTTTTNGGGCTTGCATGGACCCTCAACATCAGATAGCATAAGCTTAATCTGCTCATAAACAAAAAAGGTCCTTATTATAGAAAAAAGGTCCTTAACATTTTTTTTGGTCCCGGCCCAAAAAAATAGGTATATTTGATCCTCAAGGTATATATCAAGTAATACTTTTTAGATGAAGTGTAATTGGTACTGTAATCGTTTGATGAACAGAGATGGATTAGTAAGATGAAGTGCTAAGATTATTGGTGTATTATATTATGGACTTATTATTGGATGAACTGTGAAATAATATAAAATAATGACTGTTAAGTGTCTAAACTGATAACCTGATTCGATAAAAGTTCATCTATACTTACATCGGTGACATGTCATTAATAGTCATTAAATGGTGATCTCGGATGAACTTCTACGATGTGCAGCATCGTTGTGGTGCTCAGCCGTTCCAAATTGACTGATATGTGACATTTGTCATATCAAATGAACTGGCAATTACTTTCTGGTGCTTAGTAGGGAATGGGGGAATGACCTATAATAACCATGAATGATCATCCCAGCAACCCCCATTCCCTACATTCAGCACCAGTAAGATTGCTATCACAGGATGTGTTTGTTGGTGCCAGTAATCCATGTATGTCCACCCACTCGCCTGGGTAGATTTGGACGAATTTTGTCCGCTTCTGACAGCACTTCTCGATTCCCCTATCGGTTCAGGTGTTTTTTTTGTCAAGTTAAAACATGTTTGGCTTATCAAATATGGAGTTGGTTGAGATTTCATACGATTCCAAAATGTTTGAAACAAAGTTAATTGTAAGATCATGATCTTCTATGTTGCTTCAGTTGGGAAAAACATGGACATGCCTGGCCCCCAGCAGTAGGCGACAGTGTCATTGTTTCCTGAGGGCCGCGGAATGCAAGCTATTTTCTATGTATACATATGTATAGTATGTATACATATAATCATATATATAATATACACATAAAATTCAACAACAAAATTCTGGAAATGGCAACATGATGCCTCTATTTTTTAAAAAAACAATCTACATGAAAAAATAATAGTCAAAACATCTACAAACATAATCATATGTTTTGCCTACATGCATGATCACAATCAAAATGTCAATCATCATTGTCATGATCATTGGAGGATAAGTAGATTGTGTCGATATCATACAGTAATCGTGATCATGTAGATAGATATCTGCCCAAAAAACTATCTACCGCCAGTATCATTCTCATGATAAAATTAGGATAATCATTGTCAGCATTTGAGATATCACAAATACTATATGCTTTTAAATTACGTGTAATCTCACAATCTTTCAAACAACTATTGTAATCCCCATTGTCATTTCAGGTATGGAGGATTCCTAAAATGGGGGGTGACCCCTAAATCATCCATTTCAATAGGATTGTCCATTCCATTTTGGGGTACCCCATGAATGGAATCCTCCATAGCTATTTCAGAAAATTACCGTTTATTCGTGATTTAGCTATTTCAACATATTGGTTTCCATAGTTATGTTAGTTCACCAGCAGGTATCTGAATGAGATAGTATAAATATCAAACAAATACTTACCAGTATCAATGTCATTACCATTATCATTATCATAATCAATATCATTGTCATTAGGATATGTAAATAATAGTCATGATTGTGAAGACTCATAACGAATGAACGTACATATCATTGCCATTTTTTATTTATCATCAAAATATCATCAATGGCTATAGTTATATTTATTTACAATGATATTTCAGGATTGCCATGATAATTTATTTTTATATGTATAGTATATAGTATATATATATACAAACAAACAGTATCATGTAATGATATGTAAATGCCTAAGCTAAACAAATCATGAACTGAGGATAATATAATGGGATACTATGGCATATAAGTAGATAATTATATGATATGGGATATATTATATGTGATATAAATATATCCATGGAATGATTGGAATATTGTTATCAAGATATCTGCAATGCGGAACCCCTCAGTTATAAGTTGGTTTACAAACCCCATTAATTAGCTATAGTTAAACTATGTTATAATTATCATAAACCATACTTCTTGGAGTTATAAAGTGTTATAAACCAACTTAGCAATCTAGGGGGCCCCACATTCTGTAAATCAAAGGGGGGTTCCTAAGTCATGGTGGTACCCAAATAGCTGGATGGTTTATTTCATGGAAAATCCGATCTAGAAATGGATGATTTGGCGGTACCCCCATGGATTGGAAACCTCCAAATACTCTGGTAAACTAACATAGCTATGGAAAATCACCATTTTTTTGGGAAAATCCCCTCTTTTAGGAAACCTCCAAAACAAGGTCCTCACTGAACGTCCCTGGGCCCCCGCACCGAGCCGCTGCGGGAGCTGGACTGCTGCGCCGGCAGCGCCATGCTGGACGCTGAGGCCTTGAAGGAGTACGGCCAAATTGGAGGTTTTTGACCAAGGGGAATAATGTAGGTAAAGCAATAATAAACCATCCATTTTGGAATGGTCTATACCACCTATTTATGGTGATTTGGGGGATGGTTTATTATTGTTTTACTCACATTAGTGATTTTTTGGTGATTTGAACAAATTCAAGCTGGCAAAAACAGGATTTAGATGGATTTAGGTATGATTTGAACATATATTTAGAGTAAAATTGCAACTAAGCTCTTGGATTTCTGCTGATTTAGGCGAAATGGTGATCAAAACCCATGGAATCGGTCCCCTACATCAAAGCCGTTGTGGATGTCCATCACCCAAAAACTTCCAAACTGAGGTCCGGGACATCTGTTGAATCCTGAGCTTCGAGGAGTTCAGCTCCGTCTCCTCGATAATCCTCCAGATTTTTTGGGCCGAGGTTCCCCTCGGCTTATTTAAGATAGCTATACAAGATGGCTGAGGGTACCCTCCGGTAGTGAAACACTTGGAAATCCCCGAACTAAATGGAGGTTTATAGCTGGGAAAATCCCCTATAAATGGTGGATGTTCCATTGCCATGTTTGATTACCAGAGGGTAACTACCCTTTCAAGGTATTTTCTTGAACAGCAAACACCACTCAACAAAAAGGCATGCTCAATTCGAAAACAATTCACAACAGTACTAAAACCACATGGTCCGGTAGTGTGTTGGAACATCTTGCTTGACTGCTATATCCGAAATCTTAACTCAGTAGGCATAGGCCAATTTTTTGTCATGCCTAATCTTATGACTTGAAAGATTTGAAAATCAGTTGGTCTCAGTTTCCACACATGGCCTCGTTTCCCATGAGAAAATCACCAGAAATGGCTGTGGGTCAAGATGTTGGTACCGCAATTAGCTGCTGTTGCACACCAGAAAGACGCCTCATATTAAAACTTACTGTTGCAAAACGTAGGGAATGGGGGAATGACCTATCATGACCATTTATAATCATCCCAGCAACGGGTTTTGGGGGGGTGCTATGAATAAGCCATAGATAAGCCATGGATAGGCAAGCATGATCATTTTCTGAAAGAAAGGTGAATTTCTGGATGTTTATTGCAAGTGACTTGACCTGGATTTTGGGGTGGGGGTTGGGGGGTTGAGGGCTGGTTGAGGGCTTAATAAGGGCTAAACAAGGGCTTAATAGGGGCTTATCCAGGGGTTAAGGATACGCAGTGGATAAGCCTTGTATAAGAGGGATTCTGCAAGCTATTCTGCATAGCCCATAGCCCCCCCAAAAAAATGATCCTTCAGCACCCCAGATCCCCAAAATTGCCAAAATGGAGGAAACATGATGAACACACATCAAAATCACTGCAAAAATCCCAATGCCATGCCCTTTGTGGGTTGTGGCTTACATCACTCATCCATTGGATAAGCAGTGAATAAGGAAGCTCAGCTATCCGGGGAATAAGCCCTTAATAAGGCCTTAAAGGATAAGCCCTTAATAAGCCTGTAATAGGGCTTAACAATAATAAGCCCTTAATAAGGCTTAAGAAGCCGTGAATAAGGGTCTATCCTTATCCAGCCTTATCAAGACCTTAAATGATAAGCTCTATAACCCCGCCCAAGGCCCCCTCCACGATCCCATGAAATGATATGAAAGCATTTTGAATCATGTTGCAGTATCTATTATTTATATATATATATATAATTATATATATATAAAGCATATTAATCCGTACCAATCATACTAAACCATCCACATTCCACCCTTTTGCATCGTCACGCTTGGTCAAGTCCCAGTTGCGCTCGTCACGCTTTCTGCATCGCTGTGCACCTCGTCCAAGGCCTGGACGAGAAGTGACCGTGGACGACATGACGACATGTGACCACACAAACCTTCTCAATTCTTGGGGGTTATGATATTAATGTGGGTAAAACAATGCCATAAACCACCTATATTTTGATGGTTCATACCACCTATTTATGGTGATTTTGGGGATGGTTTATTATTGTTTTACCCACATTAACCAATTTGATTGAGATAATCATATTGAAGTTAATCATATTTAATCTAGTTTTTCAAGATTTCTACTACTCTGGTGAAATTGTTGTGTAAAAGTGCACTTGGAAGTGCACTACAACCCGTCAAATATCATCTTAAATCATGTGAAAACTGCAATCCCAGGAGGATTAGCATTATCCTGTTATCATCGCGGGTCAAAAGGGGTTCCTATCATGGATCATTTCATAATCATTCACAATCCCTCTGCAAATAAATAGTAAAATATAGACCCTGCAATAATCAATTCACTGCTCAACTGAAGATGATGCCTATGTAAAAAAAAAAAAAAAACTGTTCACATGGTGCTAGTATAGATGCCGTGGCGTCATCCCTGGCAACCGAACGGTTTTCCACACAATTCAGCCTTTCTAGCACGACCATGGAGCATCCTGAATATTAAAGTTTCAAAGGTTAGTTTTGTTTTGTTTGTTTTTGTTTGAAGAAAATCCATTGCCAGGTTCGATTATCAAAGGCTAACAATCCTTTGCTATGGAAGAACTTGTTTTCATTTGGCAGATCTTTGTTTTGTGAACCTCGTGCATCTGGCAAAATCATCAAGTTTCACCAGATTACCCACCTTGTATTAAAACAAATGTTGGATATCTATAATCTATCATCATCCACCCAGAATGTTCGTGGAAAAATGCAGGTAGCTTTTTTTTTTTAATAAGCAAGCAGTGGGACCATCCGCGAGTTCCCCAGTCGCCAGCCTGATCTGCTCGGAACCTGTTGCTGAAGAACCGGAGAGGAGAGGTTGGGATAGGGTGAGGCTCCAGAAATGGTGCCACCCTCTTTCGACGGGGGCCTCACAACGCCAATTTTGAAGCTGCAGATCATTTTGAGCGATGGCTGACTTGAAGTCTGAACAGAAACACTGAACACTTTGGCTTTCACGCGGCAAAAATACAGGAATGAAAAGAATTGTATTCAACAACAAAAAGTAACCCTCCGGTGGTCAAACACTGTAAACGTCTTCTTCTTAATTTTCGCACTGAAAACAAGGGAATAACTCCTGGAGGCCGACGTGGGTTTTTAATCATTGTGGCTTTTGGGGAGTTTGAATCAGGAATCAGCAAAATATATTGTCATTTACAGTGAATTATGCTTCCGTGACATGAATTCTTGATATCAGCACGCACAGGTCAACATCCGGAAAAAAATGCAGCGCATAAACTTTGGCTTTAAAACCTGACATTTTTCTTCTGTTCTTTGTCTTCAGCCTCCATTCTTTGTTTTGAAGAGTTGACCCAACTTCTGTACATACTTATGTGGATTTTGGAGACGGAACTGCCATGATCGCACTGACAGCACGAGTTTGGCAAATAATGTTAATTGTCATCGCCCCACCACCCCCCTATTGAACCTCAGCGAGCATCTGCAACATGTAAACATCGGCAACATGTCAAATGCTGAAATGGTGGCACCCAACAATTGCATGGAAAAACTCACGCCCGCCTCGGAGTGTTGACCCCAAAAACAACAACCATTGAATCCCATTGGTTTTTTCCGCGAAAACTGTGTCGCTTCAGTCTCATTCCCTCGTCAAATCATGTTGCGCATTTTTTGTGACCGAAAGACGTCAACAAAAAATGTCCACCATATCATATATATATATAATATCTATACGTGATTCTCAAAAAGTATCAAAAAGTAATACAGTAAATAATCGATATCAACATACATATCATAAATCAGCATGACAAGAAAAGAGATCATATTGGTTTATAAATGTATAGTCATCCTGGAGTAGAGCATTTATGTTATTTTCAACAAACCCTCACTAAAATGGGGATATCTTTGAAAATTCCATATTCTATCTACTTCAGGATGACTATGCATATGTATTTTTACATGTATTGTTGGTAAAACAATAATAAACCATCCCCAATTTCAATATAAATAGGCGGTGTAAACCAGTCCCAGTCATTTTTGTGGTTTATGGCAGCCAGTTTTACCCACACTATAAACCAATCATATCCGTGTGCGCTTCGGGGTGGTCTCCAACTGCCAGCCCGGTCCAGTGGGATCTCCTTTGGGATCCGGGCCATGGAGCGGGTTCCGTGAAAAACCGTTTGCTCCTGACCGGGGTCAAGTCGTTGGGGACCCCAATGGATGTTTAAATATGGTTAATACATGGTATAATATGATTAATAGACTCAAATCTGTGGTCCATGGCTTGGATTTCGATCCCCATTTGGTAAAGACTAGAAGCATTGAAGAATTGAATAGTATATAAATCAATATTTAAATATATATATATATATTTAAATATGTTTACAAATATAAATACATAAAAAGATGTGCGCATGTCTGATTTTGTTCTTAAGTATACTCACTCCAGGAAATAAAATGTCCTTTTAGATTCCCACCTCTGGTGGGCTAACCAATATGGAAATAAACAATCACTCCTTCAGAAAATGTTGGGTACCCTTAAATTCCACCCCGTGGCAAAACTTCATATCATCCAACAACAAGTGTGTCCACCATGTTTCGACAAACCCAATTTTGCGATTTGGAATGTTCGAATTTTTCTCAGAGAAAGAGACACACACACAGAAAACAAACAACAAAGAAAGGGGGGAACTGGACTTTGTTACTGGAAGAGATACTTCTCCTACTCTTCTTCCCACTTCCCGGGAAGGATACGACCAGCAGAGGACGAAAAATCACCGTGGATCTACAAGGTGGGACCCCCTAGCTATGGTGGTTTATAAAACCCATTGACTATAGTCTATAGTTATTTTTTGATATTATTACTATTGTTATTATATCTACCACAAACCATAGTTAAACTAGGTATATATAAACCAACTTAGCTATATTGGGGGCCCAGCTTGTAGAAATGTTGGAAGGATATGTAAAATTTGGACACAGCTTAGTGATTGAAACCGCCACCTTGCCAAGAGATTGAAAATCTAGTAAATGAGCCATCGCAGGACATGCAGTCATAGAGTATCACAATGAATCCAACCCCTGCCAGATTGTAATCTGCCTTGTACTCCCCTTGTCCTCTCTTGAAGGTCGGTTAGACCGGCTGCATCCATAATTCAGTTGCTTCAAAGGCCATGTAGCTTGGATTTGCTCAAGGGGCTCCAAAAAGACAAACACATATATTCCCCATTGATTCCCCATGGTGGATTTCCCATTGGAAAAATACGCCAAATCATCGACCAAACAGAGGCCAGGTGTAGTAGCTGAACCAGGCCCCTTTCTGATAGGTCCAAGGAGTTGGCTTCGACTTATCCACCGCTCCCAGTCTCAAAAATGCCGTGGACAAAAACACACATGAGAGGTGGATTTGGCGTATGTCTTGTGGAGTTTCAAAAGCTAAGCATATTTGAAACCCAAAACAGTCCGTTGTACTTACATTGCTATTTGATTCTCAGGGTCAAACATGTCTATACATCACAACTGGCTGTTTGGAAAGTCTGAAAGTCTTATTTCTTCTTGTTTCACGACCAATCTGAGATGAAGAGCAACACAACAAATCAACAGGTAGATTGAACCCTGCAAGAAAAACAAAATTGAATGCAAGTAATCCACCAAAAGATAGGTCGGATAGGTTCAACCTATACCACTATTTCGGTCTAGGGATTTCCGTTTCCGCATCCCTCTCTGGAGGTTGCTTAATACTGATAGCACCTCAAAGAGACCTTCCGTGGCGACTCGGGTTGCCTCAGGGACTTCAACGACATTGGAGGCACCCAGGATGGACCCCTATGATGTTCATTATTCATTATACATCATTATACGTTGTTTAACATAGCTATGGTATAACATGGCCCATTTACAGATGATAAAAATGATGATTTGCTTAGTAATAATGGTGAAATGCCAGTTCGCTATGTAAAATGATCAAAGGGTGTACGTAATTATTTTCTGTTCACCCAACTGGAGTGATATAGCCAACATAATTGTCATTCCATGCGTAAGCTTAACTGTAGTTGTGACTCAACTTATCCATGGGGGCCCCTCTTGAAACAATCTGCATTTGAGATCATTTGAGTGGCAAAAAAAAAGAGGTGAACTTTGAAGGCCACTCACTTCTAAGGAAAAACACTGGTGATTCTGGCAATCGGGCTGCTACGAGGATCGATCATGATGAGCAACCAAATCAGAGATTGCAAACGGCATGAGCTTTTCCTCGAACTCTTCCAGGCAATGAATTGGAGGTTTCCTAAAATAGGGGTACCCCTAAATCATCCATTTTAGTAGGGTTTTCCCTTATAAACCATCCATTTTTGGATACCTCCATTTGAGGAAACCCCCAATTGATTCTTTGCCAACTCTAATTTTTTTGGTAATGTTGAGGCTATCTCACTAGCTCCCATGGTGAGGTCAGCTTGTGAGAGTGCAACAAATGGGGGTCCCTTGCGGTGCCAAGAATTTATGGGGGTTGGTCCTACTTGGGGGGGCACCCACTTAGTGAATGGTAGGTAAAACAAGATACTGTGGATGGAAGAAAACCTGCACCAGTTGATAGATGGTTTATCATGGTTTATCCCATTATTTGTAAGGTTTCAGCCATCCAAGGTGGTGCAGGATTTCTACCATCCACCGTATTACTGTGGTAGTTCTACAAGTGAGGAATGTCACGAGTTTATACATGCCATGACCCACTTTGCAATTGGGAAATCTGGTGAAAGTTCTGAAGTCTTGACAAATTCCATGCTCCTATAAATACCTCCCTTGAATGGCCCCCTAGAATGGATCCAATATATTTCACCACGGTTCGTTTTGGTGTAGTGTACTACCAAAGTTGATTCCGGTCCTCATAATTCTTATCATTGAATTGCCATAACTTGGGGATACCCCAATTGCAGGTACCACACCCAAATTGGATGTTTAGATCCCTGATTCACCAACCAGATGTAACTAATACAATATTCATACCTATCGTAAGAACCCCAGAGACGGGCCAAGTCTGCACAAAGTTTTTGCTCCACTCGGAAAATGCGTCCCCGCAGTAATATCTTGTTTACTGTAGAAACTTGTACATTGGAGGTTTTAATGGGAAATTATCTATAAATGGAGGATTTTCCATTGCCACGTTTGATTACCAGAGAGTAATCTCTTTGCGCCTTCAGGTGGTGCACCATAGGAAAAGTCTGCTGGTCTGTCACAAACACATAGGTTGCTGTCATCCAACGGCTGGTCCCAAGGCATCAGATTGCTCCACTCACCGTCGGCTCCGTGGGATTCTCTGGATTGGCTTGGACCTCGACTAGTTGTTGGCTCAGGGAGCACAGCAGCAGCGATTGCAGCCATGGGTACCAAGCGCAGGGGCCCAAATTCATAATTTGGTTTATAATCCCTTTCAACTCTTAACTATAGATATGATCACATTATAAATTATACCGTAGTTATTGGAGTTGCAAACTGACTCGCTAACCATGGGACATCACCCTTTACTTTCCGCATGTTGTCTAGTTATCCCATGAATTGTTGAACGTCTAACTAGATTCGCCGTGGACGAAGCTACTCCTGGCCCCCGGACGGCAGGGACACTTCAGGCGTGCCCTTCCTGGCTCACCAAAAGGCACACCTTTTAAGATTCAACGCACAGAAGTGAGGCACCTGGTACAAGTAACTCGAGATAGTTATGGTTGAAAATCACCATGCTCATCCATTCTTCATAGCTGATATGGGCCATGGTCAATATTTGGTGTATGGCTCCAAGCCATCAAAATTTGAAGAATGTATTATCGTTTTTCAGGTTTCGGGAAGCCATGTTCACATTCCTTGTGGGTTCCATTGCGTTCTGATGGTTTTCCAGCGTTGGAATTGTCGCCACCACCATCACAACCACCGCTATCAGTCACTATCGCATCACAACCACTACTATCACCCACCATCACCGCCACCACTATCACAACCACCACCACCACTGACGAAAACCTTGTTTTCCACATCTTCAACTTTCAGAGTTTTTTTTGAAGGATGTCTCGCACGCGAGCTTCCTTTTCACATCTTCAACTTTCAGTTTTTGAGGGTGTCTCGCACGCAAGCTTCGTTTTCACATCTTCAACTTTCAGTTTTTGAGGGATGTCTCGCACGCAAGCTTCGTTTTCACATCTTCAACTTTCAGTTTTTGAGGGATGTCTCGCACGCGAGCTTCCTTTTCATCACATCTTCAACTTTCAGTTTTTGAGGGATATCTCGCACGAAAGCTTCGTTTTCACATCTTCAACTTTCAGTTTTTGAGGGATGTCTCGCACGCGAGCTTCCTTTTCATCACATCTTCAACTTTCAGTTTTTGAGGCATTCCCATGACTCCAATATATATATATATATGTATATAGCCATAAATCAGAATTATCTAATTCTGTATAGTCATAGTCTTGCTCAAGTCATCAAGTTATAGTATGTTATAGTTGTCAGGTGGGAAACTCAATTCGTAGCTCCAACTGGCCCTTGGGAATGGGAATAGCTCCAAACCGTTCCCTGCAGCCCAGTCCTGGCTTTTTTGGAGCCGCTGGGGCGGGGTTTCATCCTGGCCGTTGGTCTATGTGACAGAAATGAGGATACCATCATTGATGGGGATCTAATGGGATACGACTGGAAACCAATGTGATTTGTCACAAATGAAGTGAATACCGAGACTTATTGACATGTTTTTTAATGGAGGAAATGTGACTTTGAAGCACTTGATTTGGTTGCACAATGTTGCACAGGTGTACCCACGTCGGAGAAACTCATTCATGTCTTGGAGATTCTTGGAGTATAAGAAACATGTAAAAATTCAACCGGCAACTGCTATGGTTTGAGTTTCATTCCTCCCAAAAAACAGGTTTCACCCAGGGAAGTCAAGCAACAAACCGTTCAAACCCAGAGGATTTCATCAAAACGTGGACCCTGAGAGATGATCCGTAGCGAAGTCTGGTGGTCCGTGAGTCCGTAGCTCAGTTTGTTTTAAGACTAATAGCAGTAATAGACTTTATGATAGCTATAATTAGAGGAGGTTATATGAGTTTATCATATTTATCTTTAGTTTATCATAGTCTATCAACGAACTTATAAGGGGGGTAGGGGGAGCCACATTGTGTTTCTCAACGCCCAGATTTCGCCTTCACAAATCCGTACTTCAAAGGACATGGGCGCCAGGCCGGTTTTGTTTCGATCCCGGCGCCAGGCCGATTTGCGGGAAGATCCAGTTGGCGAGTTGGCTGGGGTGATGTGGGGTACATGTGGAGGTTTCCTAAAATTGGGGTACCCCTAAATCGCATCATTTCTGGATAGATTTTGCATCACAAAAAGCATCCGTTTCGGGGTATGAGGAAACCTTCATGTAATTTTTTATGAGTATGAGTAACTATCTTTGAGATGAATGATAATGAATCAAGTCACATAAGTTGTCACGGGTCACGTTGTTTGTTCTGCGCGGATACTGTGGTAAACTTCAGGAACGGTCATCAGACAGAAAGCATGGGGTCTCAGTCTGTCTCAGTCTGCATCTTTCATGTCTGAGTCTGACCCCTTGACTTTCAAGATTTCCTTGTCAATGTAACCTCTGTTGGGGAAGCAAACGCCAAAAGTGTCCTGGTATCCATGTGAAAGTCAATCAACATCATCTCCCAGGTAGGATGGATCATCAATTGCAATCAGATCCAAACAACCATCTGGAGGTTTCCTAAAATGGGGGTACCCCTAAATCATCCATTTTAATGGGACTTTCCATTGTAAACCATCCATTTTGGGGACCCCCATTTTAGGAAACCAAAACACCACTGCTACGAGCACCAAGGGCCGGCGCAGCTGGAACTGACAGCTTCCAGAGGTCAATAGCTGATAGAAGTGCTGCAAATATGGGTATGGGCCTGGGTCAAGTTGGGCTAGAAATGGTATCCTTAAGATTATCAATGGATTGGTTAATGGGAAATTTTACAGGAAACCATGGATTTTCCCATCAAATATAGGGGTTTCCTGTAAATTTTCCCTTAAACCAATCCAGTGATAAAAAGGTATAATTGCTTTTGACCATGTTTGACTCAGAGGTTTCCATCCAGTCAGCCCCTTGCATCATCCGTCCATCCAAATGAAGATCTAGCCGGAAATCCAGGTGAAGATCTAGCCAGGATTGATTCCTGGAGGGTATCTCCATTTTTGTACGAGAAACCATCAACTGTGAAGTACTGGTCAATTGCATATTTCTTTCCTTGCTGAAAAGACAGAAATCAAAGGACTCATCTTGCCTATCAGATAAATGACAATCCACGCTATTACTGTAGGCCATTGATGAACGGATTCGTATGTGAGGAACATCTACGATAAACCCCAAAAAGATAGTAATTAATAACCAATAGTAATAATTAGAAAACATATATTCACTATTCTAGTAGGATTTTGTGAAATTCTATATAATTCTATCTTTTGGGGCTAACTATGTGATAAACCTCAAATTGATTGAATTCCACCAAATGCCACCCATCTTGATGTTCCTTTCGCAGGCCATCCCCCAGCAATAAATGACCGGTTTGGCTACTGCCAACTAAGCTGGTACAATCACTTTCGCCCGATACATGTATGATCCATATATTAGTCAGTATTAATCATGATCATTCATCATTCATCATTCATCATTCATCATTATCATCATAATCAAAATAATAATAATAATAACAATAATAATAATAATCATCATCATCATTATCATCACCGCCATCATCACTACCTATCATTATTTTGTTTATTATCATTGCGCAATATAGAGGATTCCTGCAATGGTGGATCCCCAAGTCAACAATTCAACATAGGTTTCGATACTAAGTCATGATCCAAGTCTAATTTTGCATGATTTGGGGGTACCCTCATGACTTAGGAAACCTGCATTGATATCTATATTACATATAGATACAAGATGATACAAGTATATAATTAACTCTGATTTTGACATTGCATGCAGTAAGACTTCGGCGCACTGCATGACCTTTGGCAGAAAATTCTCCGCTGACCAACCTGGTTTTTGCGGCTGTTTGGGTCTGAAGAATGGGGAAAACGTGAACGGGCAAATGTTGATTTTTCCATCAAATATATGTGAAAACGACGATTTTATATGATTTTATGTGATCTATATGCTTTCTAAGTTGGTTCAGAACTCATATTTCGTGAATATGTCACCAAGAAAAATCAATGATTTAGACAAAGCCATCTAGGTGGCTTGGCAATCCATTACATCAAACACACTTAAACTGCCGCCGCCATTGAAGAGGGATCCATTTGTCCGTCGTGTCTTGTCCTGGTTTTAGTGACTCGGTATGGGCATGTATGGGCTAATATCCGTATCACTCCCTCTTGCAAGATCTACCCGCACAGCTTGGGTTTGAACACCCTCCATGTCTGGGTCTCAAACCATGGAAATGATTGGTGCGTTGTCCAACACATATCACCGCACAGCAAGAAAAGTGCAAGCGATACAGTCGAAACCCATCTTGATCTGTTTGCAGCCATTGCGAGCCGGATGCAAATGCTTAGCACGAAGTTGCAGATTTGACGCCTCTTCTGGGTTTCTTCTTGCTCCAATCTGCAGATGCCAGCAGCGTATTGAACAATCACATTGGCCAGCTGCTCCAAATCCTTACCTTCATTTTCCGTGGCTATGTTGAATGACCAGAGAGAAACTGATGGGATATATTATAGGATGTGGGCGTCAAAGCTTTTAGGATTCCATCCCTTGAACGAAGATGGAACTATTATCCCAAGTAGAGAAGGAAACGGCACGCATATGACTTTTGTCCTAAAAAGAGGTGTACTGTGATATCCCAAAAATGATCAAAAATGCCATTTTCAGGGAAGAAATGATGATCATCCTTTAGAATTACTGTAGGTGTTCATCCATTTTCAGACAAACCCATAAGCATCAAGCAGTTTTGACAAGGTCAACAAAGTAGATCAAACAAACCCGGAGCTGAATGATTTCCCCATCAGTTTTGCCCAAAAAACAGTCCCATACGGCTCGGACCAACGGGATATAGTTACCCTCTGGTTATTTAACATAGCCATGGAAAATCCCCTATAAATGGAGGTTTTAATGGGAAAATCATCCAAAATGAGCCATTTTCAATGGCTATGTTAAATAACCAGAGGGTATATACCTGATAAATTATAATTTGTCTTTAGGTTCTTTTCCGTCACCTTGGTTGCCAACACTCATGCCGGGTTGGCAGGGAACCAATGGAGGAGCTCTCTGACTCTAACCTACAATCACCGAGTTTTGATTACCCAAAAATGTTGTCTAATTCAATTGTTTGGATAAGTCTTAAGTTCTGTTTTTTTTTCCATTGCCATTTGGGTTCGTCTAGAAATAGGGTATCCCAACATTTTATAGTTTAAACATGTTTGCTGCAAACCCTACATTTGCCCACCACCAATCCCGCACGCATATCTTTTGACATGCTCAAATCCCGGCGCAGGGCTAACATTTCAAAAGCAACACACCCTAAAAACCCACAGTCAAAATCGCTGCATATAGCCAATGTGTTCGTTCATCCTGCAGCGACAAGTATATGATATTGTCTGGGTGTATTGTTTGGAGGTGGGCGAACGTAATGTTTGGCGCCAACACGTTCAGACAATTTTAAAACATGTTTTTTCCTATCAACATTCTGTAACCATAAAACCTCATCTTCCGGCTCAAATTGCCACCATTTGGGGGGTACTGCCCATCATCAGACACAGCCACATATCATACTGTTATATACCCCAGTATTTCCCCACGTTGGTTGTAAGATGTTATACATCAGCATTCTATTTGCTAAACGCACAAGCTAAAGATATGACTATGCATTCATGTTATCATACATATCAAATATCCAATTCTAATTTCGATTATATCCTTAGTACTGTTGGCTACTCCAAAACCCGTATACAAAAGCACCAGTGCCATGCAGCGCAGTGGCTCACAAAGTGCTGCGTCTGCTCATCTGGATAATCCCAGGTCCTGAACTCGATACGTTTCGATGGATCGAATGACCCTTTTGAAGAAACAACACTTGATCCATCGAAAACTGGTTGTTTCTTTGAAGCTCAATTGACCAATGCTAGATAAATCCATCATAACAACAATGTCTATCAGAAACTGGAGTTGACCAGCAAAAAGTAGGGATTCAATCCTGAAACAATCCGGGATTTAAGCATCAAAAAGATGGATCTCACCATCAGAAGGATCTAAACAGATCTAACCATAGACAGGGATCAAACCAATGAATCACGATTATGATAGAGGGGCACCTCAAAATGACAATGCTAACCAGGAAAGCAATGGCCGGTCAATGGATTTGGGACACCCAATGGGGAGACATACCCATTTGCAGGGTTTATATCTGGTTGTTTCAACCTATAAAGCACATAGATATGATACAAAACCGTAAACAAAAGCCTGTTTCACTCAGTCACAAGAGACAATCATGGACCGAACATTCAGTAGTACATATTGGACATTGTCAAAAAAAATGTTGACGGTTTTAGGTATGTCTCAAAATTTGGGGACCCAAAAAATCCACTGGTTAACCATCATTTTGAGGTACCCCCCGTTTGAGACAAACTACTGAAACAGGAGGTTGTGCCCATGTATTCCTTGGCAAAGTGCTCACCGTAGAACTCCCTAAACCCAAAGCAACCTCTACTATTGATGCAAGGAACACCAGGAAGTTGCCTTCCATGTGACGCACACTGAAGTCGCAAACAGAGGGACTTTCCGTCATGCAAGCGGCCACACACACACATGGCACCAATAACATATTCCTGACTGTCATGGTTTGTGCACTTGAACGGCAACTTAAAGCCCCCTACTAGTACCACATAGACAAGCACGTTTCCAACAAACATCTGTTTTGCGCGGCCTTGCATCCAGAAAAAAAAAACAAAAACAAAACAGGATGATGTAAACATCAAATAGATTCAAATAGTTCAACCATGTTCAACCAATCCTTGACAAGCACACCTAGTTGTGTAGAAACTGCGCCCAACCTTGGTTTAGAGGATATTCTTACTGGTGCTTAGTAGGGAATAGGGGGAATGACCTATAACAACCATTAATAATCATCCCATTCCCCCATTCCCTACTAAGCACCAGTAAGTATTTGATCATGAACAATTGCAAGACACACATCTGGTTTGCAGCTGCCCCAAGGACATGGTGCTCTCGTCCCACTCTCGTCACACGTCGGGCATCCCGGCTGTTTGATGAGCATCATGCCATCCTGCAGGATCCGGGCAACCCGGGTTGCAGTTCCACTCAAGAAAAAGGTGGTACACTGCAACAGGGGTTGGATCCAAACTTATCGGTTTCCGACCATTTATGTGATCCAGTTATAAGTGGATTACTATAGTTGCAGGGCTTATACTCCAACTTGTGGGTGAAATTACCATGGAGATACCAATTTTATACCCCCATATGCACCCCCAAGACAAATCTATGAAGCTAAGAAAAGCCGAAGGACTGATCCAAAGTACACTTTTTTGGCGATACCCTGGTACCTCCTGCACATCAAAACGGGTATGTCCAAGAATAGTATTCCCTAACATCACGTGTTTTACCATCGTTTATAGGTTTGACCATCAAGAAGACATGAATATACATATATATATATATAATCGATAAATGATGGTTGGTTGATGATTTTGTGGGGTTGTACCACCATCTCTATCTCTCTGTATATATGTATAGATGCAGGATTATCTTGGTCATCATAATCTGATCCCCAGCACTTTAGGAAATGTTCAATTAGTAAATGTTTAAGAACCTATCTATTACTTCTGTACATCCCACATTATATCATATAACACATAAATCCCTGTAAGAATTGTCCAACAGATCTCCAATCAATGATTACATGGGATATAATTTCAATATACCCCTAGTGTTTGTCAGTATATGTACATAGAATCCATTGTATTGCATCTTCATATTGTTTGGCTGGATTCTAATATCGTAAAACATCATAAAAAGCATTTAAAACCCAATGTCATTGAGGTTTTCCCAAACATATCCACTGCTCAGTGAACCAACGATGTATTTACATACACAATCCAAGATGTTCCCTGACTGGCTCCTCGCAAATCTTGTTGAGGGCGTTGAAGCTACCCTCCCGGAGCAGGGCTGTTGAAGGTGTCTGGCTAACTAGTGGGGAAATGTCACCCCAAAAATTGGGTTTGTAATATGTAAGAAAAGAAACTTTATTATACTATGTAATCTGTATGTATGTACATATTTATATATATATATACATATCTACATATGTATATAAAGCTGAGGAATTCAAGGGGATTTTCAGCAAGAATCAAGAACATTCAGGTTGACGATTGCAAAAAAAACTGCTGCTTGGGTTCAAGATGTTCATTTCTGGTTGGTGTTCTATGACTTGTCAGACAAATTTTGGGGTTGGTTACTCTGCAAGTGGTCAGACAATTTGATCGGTAGTTACATATGTCACTTTAATGTGAAAAGTGGACGTTGATTCTCAACCATTGAATGCCAAAGCTGCTGATTCTGGCAAGGTCTGGTTCAACATGCCTAACAAATGGCTATCAAAGCGTGAACCTGTTCAGAATATGTATTCAATAAATATATCCAAATCATCATCAACAAAGTCAATCCAGACAAATCCAATCAAAAAGAGCAAAGGTTATCTGCCAAAACTCAGACATACCACTGCAAATTATCGGAAATCTATGTTTCACACGGGTTTGTCCAAACATGGGATGAGATTCACGCAAATGACAAATTTAATGGGAACATGCACCATTGTGTTTTTTGGACCGAAGGTGGCAATGGAGGCGTGTTGTGGCTTGTTGCGGACTTGAGTTGATTCTTGTGCCAGCAATCACCCTCAACTTTCAGCTGAGAGTCAAGAGATGATTCGGGAATGACCCACCAGCAATGGGGGGGTTACCGGGAGGGCGGGTTGAATCTGAAATGAGTTTCGACTTGCACACTTGCAACTCATCTTTTGGTGAATAGGGGTCAAGTCAGATACAGTAATGCTGGGTTAAGTCAGATTCTGCTGCTTCGATTCTGCACTAGATTTATATAAGATCACAGAAAAGACAAAATCAAGGTTCTTTAAAGTGACCCCTTTTTTTGCGACCTCGAATTGGTGGTTGATAAGGTCACTTTGAAGAATCAGTATGGACAATGTCGAACAGGGCATCCAGACCTTGAACTTGGATGATTTGGCAGTGGATCATGCCGTTTGCAAAACCATGTCCCATCATGTCCCCAGAAACGCAAGTACTTAGACTCTCCAAGCTAGATAATGGGTGTCCCCCCAAATCATGGACCTGAATTTCGGATTTCCAAGTATAAACCATCCAGCTATTGGGGTACCCCCATGACTTGGGAAACCTCCATATAAACGTAGGTGAAAGTCGCAGAATCATAGGTCTATTTCCGATTTCTTCTGGCACCTGCGGAGTCGACCACTAGCCGGTCGGCGCGACCACCCACCAAGCAACGTGTAACATCCAACGATCTGGGTATCGGGTATCTTTTTTGGCAAATCACAACCCTTTTATAATCATTTATAATCTAGGTCTTAACTTCAAATTGCTTCTACCTGAGGTACGAGTAGCCTCAAGTTCTATAGTCAAGTATAGTTGATTCTTGAAATTCGCATTGCCATGTACGATTGCCGGAGTATGGTTCTTTATCTTAGGATGCTTCCCCCAGTTCCTTTTTGGCATTGGATTTACATCATGTTGCCACCCTTCACTCATTCACACCTCCACGGTGTCGGCATTGGGATCTCCCAAACAACCAGCTAACTGATCCTGAGCGGCGTTGAGATCCTCGTCTTACCAAAAATTTCAAGATTTGTTGTTTTGAGTTTGGGAGCTAACTGGTAAATCCGCTGGTAACTGGTTCAAAACATTGGAAAACAAGTCCACCTCGCCAGCTTCTGGTGTCCCAAACCTGAGAAATGCCAATCTTCAACAAACAAAAAACAGAGAACCCCAAGGCCAGAACTAGGCCACATCTCCCAGTGGAAATCCCACACAGAGATCTGACTTCCACTATGCCAAAATAAATAAAGACACAATACTATGCGTTTGGATGGACTTCAGTGGGTCCAAAACTGGGGACACGGTGACGCGGAGATCGGTCAGACTCAACTCTTCGTGAAACTTTCTCAATTCGACCATTTTGTCGGTGTCATTTCTAACTCTCCCACTTAATGTGTTACGGTGATTTGAAGAAATAGAATACATATGTTATAGCATGATATAGTTAATTCATGTTTGATCATTGTTTAAAGGCAAGGATCAAACACGAATTGCTGGCAAGGCCATCCCACGTTTCAGAAATCCGAGGGACCAGGGTCGGTCTGCTTTGAACGATGCCAACTTTCAGCACCAAAATGGAAATGACCTCGGGATACTCGGGGAGACCTCAACAATTTATTGGGAATCGTCCATCAATGGGAATCATATGGGATATTTGCTGGGATACATAACCAACTTAATTAATATGATTAATTTCATGGTTTATGGTCATCCATCCCTTCATCGGAATCCTTGCAGTCGGTATGTATAAATCCTCATGGATTGATGACCATCTCGTAATACAGGTGTATAATGGTGTATAATCCAAGTTTTGACCCTGACACATATGCCATCCATGTATGTTGTTCTGTGTTTCCGGGCATTCGGATGTCGGTTCTGTTTTCGACCTAATTTACAATTTCTACTCAAATACAGGCAAACATGCGATTAGTGCATGGTATGTGCGTCCTCTACAACCAACACATGAAGTGCGCGGTGAAAACATCTGGTTAAAGCCCTAACGCAGGAAATATGAAGACCCTTCAACCATTGATACTACTGAACTTGACCTTTGGAGGCTGGTCCGGACTGTGGCACTGCCTGTGTGCTTGGGCGCATGGTGAGAGTTCTACAGGCAAATCCCTATTAAACCAGTTGCTACAGCCTCAACAACTAATCATCTTTTGCGAATTTAGGACATCTATTACCGTTTGGGCAAGTTAATAGCCTTATCTGGGTCCATGTTCACCCGCAAATCAGTTCAATCTGCAGTGTCTTTTCATCTGATGAAGTATACCCAAGACCCAAGAGATATCGGATTTTCCCGAAGACGGATCCAGTTCATATCCCCCATGATTGTTGTCAAAAAAAAACACCAAGGATATCTACCCTATTGATGTACATGTGGGCTAATTTGAGACAGTTTTTGGGATGCACTTGGGAGTTCTTCTCATTACTGGTTGTCGGTGGTTAATGAGCCCTTTACAAATCCGCAAAAAAACTATTTTATCATCAAATTACATGAGTTTACATGTATAATCATGAATATGTAATAGCATGGAAAATCCCATCAACATCCTTTTTTGGTGGACACAATTTGCAAACTAATCGCATTTCTGGCGAAGGTCCACCTCGTTTTTTCCCCCAAGTCCCACCACAACGGCCCGGACGGTACCAGCAGTATGTCTGATGACCTGCGAAAAGCGGTGAAGCTAAGTAACCAACATGGGAGTTATGTATAAATATATGTGTATACATAATATATACATATTTACTGAGATATTATGGAATGAAATCGGATATATGAGATATGATATGAACTGATATGAGATATAATGGGATATATCATGATATATCAACATCGATTTTCAGGTTTGTCAAACCATGGGTGGTTGAGATTGCAATTGATATTAACAACAAATTCAAGAACCCAGTTCGGATCTCTTCATGATCGGACCAGCTCAAACATGATCACCACCCGGTTTTGGGTATCCTTCCCTTTTGCACAACAACAACAACACCAGCAACAACAACAACAACAACAAAAACAAAAAACAACACCAGCAACAGCAACAACAACAACAACAATAATCATCAACAACAACACCAACAACAGCAGCAGCAGCAACAACAACAACAACAACAACAACAACAACAACAACAACAACAACAACAACAACAATCAACAACAACAATCAACAACAACAATCAACAACAACAATCAACAATCAACAATCATCAACAACAATCAACAATCAACACAAACAACCAGGCAACACCATCACCACCGACAACAAGAAGGGCAAGAAGAAAAACAACAAGGAGTAGAAGAAGATAGATCATAAAATGACGAAAGAAAAACACATAGGAAGAAGATGCAAGGCAAGAACAATAGCACCCACAATCACGACCATCCAATGATCAACTCTCACAGGGCGCAACTGACCATCACTCAGTTCCTCCGCAGAAGCCCGGAGCCTTGCTGCTGTCACGCACAGCCGACAAAGCATGTGCCTGGCAGCAGCTCAAAGGCGGGCGTGGAGGAACAGGCTTCACAGGGTTATGACTGTTTGATCTGAAATGACTGTTAAACTGTGATTTTGACTTTCTGGAGAAATTGATTTGTGGAAGTGGAACTATGCATTTCTATTTAAAAAAAAATGACGAATTTGTCTCTGTTTGATGTTTCTCCCAGGTTCTTTTGACTTTCCTTTTGCTGCTAAGTAGGAAATTATGGGAATTGGTGGCAAAGAATATCTTCGCTGGAGAATGCTTGCAACTGAGATTGGTCCCAGCAATTGATACACTTGCATGCTTGCTCAGCATGGCCGGGAATGTTGATTTCGTGCACGTCACTTTCCCTATCCCACTGAACACTCCAACAATGATCAACGCTGACTATATTTGGATTTGCTTACGGACCCCACCAAAAGAATAAACATAGTCCCCATAGATTCCCAAAGTAGTTGATTTCCGGGGAAACCTAAACAAGTCCTGAACAATTCGATCATTTTACTGGATTTCAATTTGATTCGATTTTCTTGATCAACAATCTTAATTACAGTATATGGTGTCAAATCGACGGGAAAATATGATCTTGATTCCTGGAAAGCTTGACACAAATCCATCAATTCTGGCTATGCATATTCCTGGCTAAATTGTCATTTTTCGGAGGCCTCAGAAAATCGTTCAACAAATCAAAAACAACCGTTAAAAAAAATATCCATCAACTTGCTGATTAACTCTTAGCATTTTTTCTCAGCCACCATATGAAAAACCGCCTGGACGTACTCGGCCACGGCCGGCTGCAACCTGGGAGCCGTGGTGATTGCGGGTTACAGTGTTGCACTGACACGTGTGTGTCTGTGTGTGTGTGTATGTCATGTAATGCAATGCTATGCTATGCTATGTTATGTGTTGATATGCTATGTGGATCTATGTGATTTGCTGTCACGTTCTGCAATTGATGTACATATCTATGTCTGTGTGTATACATGCACATATTCATGATTGTTGGAAAGTTGTTGAATCACAACAGCAGAACTTGTAGCTACATGTGGGCATGGGTTCAATTTGCTTTGGCCAAGGAGCACGGGGTACCCAGCTATCAGCCATACGTGAATGAGTCAAGTCACCAGTGCCGGCTCATGCAAAAAAAGATCTGCTAGGTCCCAGAGTGTCACACCAATTGGATCAACAGGTATGATGTAGCTCAAACACATCAATATATGTAGTCCATTACAGGGCTATTTCATCTGTGAAGAAAGAACTTTGAGCAATGTAACCTTTCAAATCTTGTATAGCCATGAAGAACAAGTGGTAATACTTTAGAGCAGGGTGTTTATATTCCTGGCCAACATATAATCCAGCTTTAGCTATGATTCACCAGTTGGTTTCCCAGTGGCTAAGTGGTTATTTCTACATTGGTGGTTACCTAAAATGCCCAAACCCCTTGGAACATTCACCAATGAGTGTTTGAATACCCGACCTAAAGTGTAAAGCTTCAGTTGGGTGTATGACATATGTGCTTTTCCGTTTGGAAATTACAATATCTTATGATTGAAAACTCAAGGATCCCATCTCAAAAATAGCATGTAATTAGATGGGTTTGTCTAAAAATAGGGTATCCAAAATTGCATGGTTAATGCTCGCGTGTTCCCATGACAACAACCATATATTGGGTATATAGTATATAGTCTATTTTCAAGCAAACCCAAATGGCATGTTTTCTCATTTAGAGCTGAAAACTGAGTCTCTCCATGTCTCGTGGCTGTCATACACAGGGCGGGTGTCTAAGCCTCGGACGTCCCGGGGGGAACACGTCCCACATTGGTCTTCAGCAACAAGCCCGCACGCTGCCGTACCACCTCCGGGTCCGATGAAGATCGGCGGTGAAAGAAAGCAGACATGGATGGAACAAGTTGTTGTCCTTGAGTTTGTTTTTTAAACAAAAGTTCCTATAATAATATATTATTAATATATATTATATATTATATATGGATATATTAATTGGTGGATTTCGTACAGAGTTCTCAGATCTTCCCAAAGATGGATCCAGAGAAACCATTGAGGAATCAAGCAGAAATACTGGAAAATCCAGCATGTGTAGATGGTTTTCCCACCTATAAGCTTCCATTTAGTTCGGGAATTTTCCAGCTAGCCACGTTTGATGACACCGTGGTGACCTAGTGGTGAGGATATAAAGGAAGCTTATGAATGAGTTATAGTAATCCCAACAAAAAGATAGAACAATAAAATCCCACTGAAATCGTGATTAATTATTTGTGATTTTTTGTGTTTTTTCATTTTTTTGGGGGGAATGTTAATACATTAGCCTTAAGTAGTTTTAACTGGCAAGGCATTTACATGGTCAAGTTTGGATACCCTTCAAAAAAAATGTTTTTAGCTGGCTACCGCTACCGATTCAAGGTTTCCCCATTGTACATGCATGTTTGGCTGACATGTTGAGTATGAAGTAGGCTACAAACTCCCATGTACTTCAGAGATTAACCACCATATACATTCCCAAATTATCACCCTTGCCCCTGGCGAATCCAGTTTTTAGCATCACTATCATTACATTAAGATTACGGGTATTACCTATAATCATCATGTTTCATCCCACAATGATGCGAATTGTATGATAACAATCAGAACAAGAATGTGATAACAACCAAATCGTACAAATAACAATAAGCATAGTAAATGTGTATGTACAATCAAATCTTAGTCATTAACAACACTATTAAACCAATCACTATCATATATTTCATAACTACTATTAGGGATAACTATCATAATACCAATTATCGCATGGTAACCACTAGTCACTAATAATTACTGAAGAAATCCAGGCTTTCTCCATCAGAATTGATCTCTCTGGGCCTCATCTTGACTCGTCAACTTCGCAAAGACCGTCGCTAGGTACCTGGCGAAGGCGCTCGGGAGGCAAGGAGTCATGTGGAAGTGGGGGTGTCATTCATTTAACACGTAGACTCAGTCCCATAATGTATTTTGTTATAGACTGTGCATATATTCATGGATGATGAGATTTGTGTTTGTGATCATGTACACATGTATTACAGTATACATTATATCAATAGTTGGGCCATGTATCTCTGTAACAAGGGTGATTCGATCACACCATTTCCAAGTGCCAACGAGTTTTGGGGAAGCGGAATAGCAATCCGTTCAAAGTGGAATCACACCATTTCCAAGTGCCACAAGTTCTCAAGAGATTTGGGGGTTTGTAAAGTCATGGGGGATCCCCAGTCGTCTCCATGGTTGTTTCATGTTGTTTCCATACTAAGTCATGGTCATCAATGACGACTGCATGATAGCTGGGGTACCCCCAAGACTTAGGAAACTTCCATTTTGGCGGCCCAGTAGATGTCTTTACTGTTCAACTACTAATGTCTATAGCTGGTGGTTTCAACCCACCGAGAAACTTATGGGTCGATTGGGAATTGGGCTCATTACCCCAAATCTTGGTCCATATTAATCTCTACATAGTTTCAGTTCATTTCAAGTATACCAATCAGATTTTCCAAGTTCCATGGATCCCAATTGGGAGGACACCCAGTTCAACAGCCCAGTTCAACCGCCACCAGCCGGCCGCCCTTGGCACATGTTGAAGTCTGGAAGTTGACTGAACTGCTGCAGCATCTGCATCACCTCGATGAAGCAGCTGATGGAGGTGGATACCAGGTGGGATGAGGAAGAAAACCACGGCCATGGATGAATGGAACACCTGATTTTTGATGTCCTTTGGAAATCTGATTTGAAAAAACAACAACATTTTTTTTGGAGCCAAACACATGAAGTCAGGGTCAAAACCTGATCAGTACCTTGGTGAACACCAATATAGCCGCTGAACGGATGTTCATACCGCGTTAAATTGGCTGGTCACGTGGCTTTTGACACCCAGCGAATTGAACAAAATATGCTTCATAAGGAAGTGAATCAAAATTGCATCAAAAATCCTGAAAAGAAAAGAGTGGGAATACAATCAGTCAGTTGGGGTCAAACAACACCTATTTCTAAAACTTTGGGCCTGCTATGTTCCCAGGCTTCCACATCCACTAAGTTTTGAGATTGCATTGCCGGTGTTCAAAAACCCGTGAAACAATGAACCCCGTCCTCCCAGAAAACAATGAAAACAATGAAAACAACAGTTTTTTCCATCGGTTTGTACCGAAAATTTGCCACCCCCAAGAAATTTCATCAATCATCACCCCAAATAAAACGTAGGGGGCTATATTCCATTTTCAGTCACACCCATATCGGGTTTGGAATCCACTGTCAGGGCGAACCTGCTGCTGCACGCTGTTGTCTGGAGACGAGGCCAGCCTCGAAACTGCCCATACCCAAAAAAGCCCAAAAAATACAGGTCTCATAGATGCTTTTTTTGAGTAGCGCCATAGGCGATCCGATAGAACATCACTGGTAAAATGCAACAATTGAGCCTGGAGATGACCATGGTTATACCATGAAGTTTCACAGTTTTGAAGGGTCACAAGGGCTCATGGGATACATGGCTTTGTTGGGTGCTTTGGTGGCCTAAAATCCTGAAAGATATCTTTTTTTGTCCTGTTAACTTTGACCCTAGGGAAAATGAGTTTGACACCCATCACATGTTTTGTTCGGACAAACCAAGCGGGGACTTGCCAGAAAAAAGTGGGGCTTTGAACATCGTTGAACCATCTTCAACCAACAACATATAGGGATTTCTACACAGTGATACTGACAGAAATCGCCACCCGGATCTACACAGAGTCGTTAAATATGGGGCTCCCGACTGAAAGAGCTGACATAGTTGTCCCAGGCGCGTCTGCGGAGATTTGAAGCAGCGTGGCTGAGAGGAGATTCCAAGGTACGTCAACTGGGGAAGTCTACCCTCTGTTCAACTCACATAGCTATAGAAAATGGCCCATTTATAGTTGATCTAGATGAAAATCTAGATGAAAATCTAGTCATTTTTCATTGCTATGTTAGTTTAGAGAGTTTAACAAAAAATGTTGTCTGTGTTGCCTGAACTACTGGATTGGGATTTATTGGGTCTGGTTCTAAATTGGGCAACCTGCAAACGAGCAAGGCATTCGAGCCGAACAGGTTTGGTTTTTGACGTCTTACCAGACAATGTATATACCGTCTGCTAATCCATGGCAATAAACAGTCCCATTTGAACCATTTGCAGTTGGAAAAAACATCTATCAAATTCAATAGATGCCATACTAAACAACAAGATAAAAGAAGAACTAATACTATGTTGGCAGGATGTTACTTTTCTATTTGGGCATTGCTACATACGCATATAGATTAATTACACTACTAGTCATTAAATAATGATCATGATTACATATGATTAACACTTATTGACCATTACATAGTCATGACATGTCATGACTGTATGGCTAAATTTAAAAACTAACCATGATGTTTGTTCGAATAGGCACCTATCATCATACCATTATCACTCATTATTTACCACTAGTCTCTTGTAAACCGACGTGTGGAGGAGCCACTATTCGTAGATCACTTCCTTGGAATATCATTGACTTTCCACGTCCATGTTAGCCCCAGAGCCACAGGGTATAGAGTCATAGCAATGGGGCCATTTCAGCTACCTCAACGGGAGCTACCCACATATAGAGCCGTCGAAAATGTGGGTATCCCCTGACATTTCGCTCTTCCATAAACCTAAAAAAAATGAAAAAAAAAAAAGTAGGTACCTCCAATTTAATAGCTGCTGAAATGATCACTGATCAGGTCGCTGACTCTTTATCCCAGCCCTGCCTCGTCTCCTTTCCATTCCTTAGACGCCCCGCCCAGTTGAAGGGAATGTGTTGCTTTTAGGGATCCAGTGCCACGGCTTTTACTTGGGGGTACAGTTGCTTTTTTTTCATAGGTATAACTATGGCATTGTCGTCCATAAGTTGAGATATAACCCCCGCAACTATGGCTGATTGGCTATATCACATTTATTTACACATGCATATCCGCTTCGAACAGGAACTGCATTCCCAAGTAGATCTGTTCATGTCAAAGAAAAATGTGTACCCACGCATCACTGAGTCTCCACCTAAAACTGTTGGTTTGGGGCACAAGGGCTTGAACTGGGCCTTAAAACCATGTCAAAGCAGGTATGCTCACAATTGTGGTCATGTTTTTAGGGCTATGATCAGTGGCGTTGAACACCTCCAAGCTGTCTGCAACTCCACAGGTCTCTACGCCCAAGGCCTTCACAGTAGTCATGTCAGTCGTTGACCAATGGGTTCTGTTTTTTCCCGATAGTTTTTCAGACAAGCCCATGTCCAACCAATGGATGTAGCAATGTAGCACTATGAACCCTGCGTACCGAAAGTTTGAAACATGTCCGCTGTGATCTCACTTAACTACAACCTTGGTGATTGTTTATCTTATATCTTATCATTGTTCTTGCTACTAGTAACATATTCTATGTTTAAAGAATCATTCTACTATCATGTGATCTTATCTTCTCCAAAAATCCAAATGTATTTGCCATTTACATATCCCTCATGCGAAATGCTCATGTTTGCATATCTTCGCTATTTACCAACCACATCGACGTATCTCATCATCATTTCTGTTGGCAAAAATCAGAAACAAATCCCCACGTGGAGGTGTCCGAAGTCACGGAGGGTACCCCCAAATCATCCAATTTCCATGGGATTTACCATCACAAAAAATCCTCCAGCTTGGGCTACCCCCATGACTTAGGAAACCCCCATATCTGTTGCTAAAAATTCTCACCTGCTTTGGGGACCAGAGCCACGGTCGTGGTGAAAGTCAGCCGTGAGTTCAAGTTCCGTTTCTTCGTGGATGATCGAATTCATGGGTGAAGTAAAATCATTTATCAACCACTTAGCTATCACTAGTCAGCTTTATAGCTCCTTAAATCCCCAATTCTCCCATGGTTTTTACTAGTGGTTTACCTCGTCGTGGGATGATCCTCCAAGATGAGATCTTCAGCCATGTATCCATGACCAGCTCAGGCAGCTGGGTCCTACCTCGCCAGCTGAGATGGGGGATTCCTAAGTCATGGGGGTAGGCCAATAGCGGGAGGGTTTATGTCATGGAAACTCCCAAACAAAAATGGGATGATCTGGGGGTACTGTATTTCTCGACTCTATGTAGATAGATAGACTACTGCTTTTAGGACTATAATATATTATATACTCATCCAATAAATAATTGGAGTACTGAGTTGATCATTTGGAAGGTGTTTGTGGCTCCAAAGAAACCCAGTGCTTCGTCCCGATGGGCATGGGAAATTGACGGAAAAAGACGGGATGGCAAACTTCAGCAACATGAGAAGCTGGGTCTGTGGAAATCCTTCCAAGAATACTGAGAAATTCAACATCGTAACCCTTCTGGCCCTACCAGTACCCCAGGGTTAGCTGCAAGATTCTTCGTGGCAACACGGATGTTCTGAGATGCTGTAGCTCTCCGGGACACGAGAAAAGGTAACCCCCATAAACAAGAAGTGAATTCGAGTATGACTAGTGTGGTAAAGCATAGGAAAACCAAAGAATAATTCCTTATTTTTTGAGCATTGTCCGCCGAAATGGTGAGTCATTGGATAAAAGTGGGATGGTCTATGGCACTTGGTCTACCACATTGCCTTTCGAGACCTTGATTTATATTCATGAATTGTAGGGCATCGGCATAACTGCGTTGAACGTAACCTTCAACGACTTCGGGATAGAATCAAATCTGACCAGTGCTTGCTCAAACTTGGCCGCTCCTCAAGAAATTGATGTGCGAAGATGAAAAAAACGAAGGAGCCACATAGCCACTATAGCCTGATGCTATCGTTTCCAATCTTTGTTGGTGAATCCCCTCTTATCCATCTCTATCCCACGCACTTTCTGCATAGGGGACCTTTCTTTTGTAATCCCTGGGACTCACCATCGTGACGGCCTGGTGACATCGTTGTAATTCAGGCAAATCCAACTTTGCTTACTTCTCAATTGATGCTATAGTTCATTTGCCAATCTAGCCTCATTGTGATCGTTAATGCTCCATTCCTAGCCCACTATAGCCTGCTAAATCCTATGAAATCTCCCATTTCATCACTAAAATCCATGTGAAATCCCAATGTCTGATGAACATTATTCTGATAATTAAGTCCCAATTTTGGATGGTTTCATCATGTTCAATCTCCCCCAATTGATGCTTCGCATTCTTAATTTTAGACGCCCTGCACATCAAATAAATCGTTAGCTGGTTAGTAGATATTCCCATTGAAATCGCAAAAGACTAAAGGACTAAATTACACATCCAAAATCTTAGCTATAGTTCAAATCCCATAGACCCATAGATCTAAATTACACATCCAAGCTTAAGCCAGTTCAAATCCCATAGATTTCTCCCCGTTTTTTGGCACTCCTGAGGCGCCCGGCGCGCCGGTTGCTTCACACCGGTCTGCGGTCCCCGTGGAGCGCAGCCCGGGGCGAGCTGCGCCGGTCTAGACCGAGCCCAGGGACGACGGTGCCACAAGGGTTTAATTAGGATTTATGAGCTTATGGTAGATACACGTAGTTGGATGATCTTAGATGAACTTATAAATACTATAAAATCATGACCTAGGTTTTGGATTTGCTTGAAATCTATTCAGAGATTACCGGAAAATAACAGTTGGTATCGCTGTGCAAATGCCATTGATTTTTCTTCACAGTGAACATGCACAATTGTGGAGTTTGACCCATTTATGGACATAGCCGGATTGATTTGAGGGGAAATTTAGACAGGACATGCTTTGCTGTGATTTTTTTTCTATTCCTTTTGATTTGTCCTTTCAATCAATTCTACGAAGGAGAAATTGATTGCTGGAGACCTGATCGTGTAACAAGACATGATCTGATTCCGATTCTGATCTGGTCTGCCCGAGAAGCCCATTCCACCCCACTTCTCTACGGTAGTTGGTTGTGACTGCAAGTGGGTTATGAGTTGTAATTTTGAATAATATGAGTTATATATATATATATATACTCTCTGGTAAACTAACATAGCTATTGAACAATGGCCATCTATAGATGATTTACCTATTAAGAATGGTGATTTTCCATAGTCATGTTAGTTTACCAGAGGGTATATTATATATCCCCCTTAATGAGTTATAAGGAGTTATATATATATCCCAAAACTCCCGAATATATTCGATACGACTCAGGAAAACCTGTCGAATGGGTGAGTCAGATGAATGCAATCTTTTGGTGGTTGACTTCAGTCATTCAACCTGTCATTCATGACTCCTGGAAACACTACAGCCACTGGCCTGTATTCATCAATGAAAGGCCTGGGTTTTGGAGATGATGCATGTGGATGGGGATTCAACGCACCTTTGAGGTGACCCCCGTTGTGGATCATGCTCACTTAATAAACCGATTAATACCTAATATCTGGTTTAAACATGATTGATCATGTTAGACACAACATAGACTATTGCTTGTGAAATGCCACAGGTCTATCAATGACTATCAAGGCCCAACCTGTCCAGAGCTCATCATGTTTTCCGGGCACAACGCACTCCGCACAAACTCCCAACGCGAATTTCACAAAGTGACACAAACGAATACGATGTACATTTGAGCAGTGTCAACCGAACAGGTGGTGGTCTTAAACTCTGACCAAGTCAGCAATGTTCAAAACCCTCTCTCGTCCTTTGATACTAGTTGGTTATTAGGAATTCCCATATTGGATCAAGATACTCCTCAACATATTGGGTAGCAAATTCCCGGAACTAATCATCAATCAACCATCCTTGATCAAATAGCTCCCTATTCCAGGTGTGGACTCGGAATCCATTCGAGGTTCATCTGCTTGTGGCAAGTCCAGGGGCAGACAAAAGTGGCTTTCAAGAAAGGAAGGTAATGACCATCGGTTTCAAGAAGGGAAGGTAATGACTAGTGGATATAAACAACGAAATAATGCTTTAACCATTCAAAAGTGGGATCTATATAACCAGAAAATAGTAGGAATTTCATCGGGATGCAATAGAATATAATGACCGATCATTATAGGTACTGGGTTGATCTGCTTCTTCATCCGACAAGAAACAAGATGGTTTGGAACCTCATTGCCCATAAACATAGCCTTTTCACGGAACCTGTGGCCCACATTTTCAGACATAACCACATTTGCATCAAACCTCATGCAGAAGAGGATGCACTGCTAGTTTAGTTTGACACTGCTCAAATGGAGCGGGTCTTTGGTGCTGCATACGTTCCTACTCTGTGTGGTACCAAGGGATACGACTTTTGTTACATGGCTAATTAAATTGCAAAATGTGATGAACATGAACATACATATCATCAGAAACTTCGAAACTACCAGTTGGTTTTCCTACAAGCAACATTCACACAACCAGCGCCTTACTTGGCAAATTGCCCCGCCTGGCAGGGCAGGGCAGTGAAACTTGGGGCGAGATCAGTGAAAAGCCCTTTTGAAATGGGGACGATATAATGGACATATCATATTATATGAAGATATATGAATGTAATTTTAATTCTAATTCCAATTAATTTTAGACTGTATAGATACATATATATATATATATATATCTATCACTAACTACAATTTGACAATGGAATGACATCCACATGGAAAACCTGGTGACTTTGATCCGCATGATAATTTGGTCGCTACAAACGCGATAAAATTGGGAGGTAAATTGCTGCAGCTGGGAGATATACAGAGACAAGGAATTGTTGCCGCGTTCACCTCACAAAATAATCCTGGACAAATCACCATCGCAGCTTTGGCCATGAACTGGGAAATCTCTCCTCACCATGGGTTATAATGCCCATCTTCCTTGGTTAATCTCATGAAAAATCTTCATGAAACCAACAGTTTGCAGACCTCCTGCTGTTTGCACGGGCGGCACACCTTGGCGATTTTGATGTCGGACAACGGATCTGCCTGGCGTTCTGAGATATCGAAGGGGTGAAACAAAAAGAAATGACGGTGGAACTTTCTAAAAGCCCAAGCCAAAGAAGATGGGATCAAGAGATGCTTCGTATTGATTATTGGCAATAACTAAGATTATGTGTATATTATATATATATATTATATATATAGCATCCTCATGCTGGAGTAGTTTTTGTTTAAACAAAACTAAAATGGGAATACATTTGAAAATTGCAGATTCTATCTACTTGAGGATGATTGTACATTACATAGATATACACCTAATGTTCAAACAAAGCCAAGTCAGGAAACCTGCGCTTCGAAAAAACAAAAAATGTCACTGATTGCTGGTGGTCAACTGGAGGATACCTGCAAGTTGCTGCTCACTGTTTCTAAGGCATGTTATATAAACACTGAGGATATGATATATGACTTTGATATAATAATAATTTTGGTATAACATGGTATAACTATATTATATAAGTATAGAAAACACTTTGAATACACATGTTGCGCACATGTTTAATACTCTGGTGACCGGTGCAAGTTATCAATTGTTTCTGTGGGTTTCACTTGTGTGTGAATACATGTTGATGCCTTCAGTCAATGCTTGTCAAAGAAATCATAGAAAGTCTATTCCTTCATGTGGATTATACATATAAACAAACAAAAAACTAGTGATCGATTAAGATTGTCTATCCAATGGGCAACATGAAGATTACCCCTCAAATATGTATGATACAGAGATACAATTCTGCAATCCCTTTTTACTGGTACCTTCCATTGGGATCCACTGGGCTAGTTTCTTTTTTTTGTTTTTCCGGGGTTTCCACGGATCATCGAAATTCCTATGTAACTATAGGCACTGTTCAATGGACGATTTACCATCTGGGCTTCAAATTCCCCGAACAAAAATCCCTCCAAATAAATAGAGAGGTTCAAATCGGTACTGTGAAAAGAGGAAAAAACATCCAAATTTATGAATCTTCACTGACAGCACTACCAAATCTTTAAGCTATACAGTAGGTGAAAGAAACAGTTTTTGTTTGGGGGCCCCCATATGCCAAGTTACCAGCATGATCAGAATGCTTTAACTCAGTCTTTGGTAGTCCAAAAAAGTTTTACCTTTTGCTGGTTGTGGTTCTGTTACAGTATGTTCTTTTCATTTATTTTCCATTCATGATCAAACCAGCTATCCAAGTGGATGTTACCTACTAAGTTCATCCCAAGTGTACCCCAATTTTACCCCTGGGTATATCTCATTAAAACCGCAGCCGCCAGGCAGCCGCGGCTGCGCCTGTTCCAAATTAATGACACCGTTGGTTTTCAGCACCTGGGTGTCGCACGAGTAGATAGGTTTGTTGATATTTTTTGATCGGATACCAGTACCGGTTTCGTTTAACCAAGTCAGAGAGGTTTAACCAAGTCGTTTTTTTTGTCAGGATGCCAAATAAAGAGGTTTCCAGTAAATATCCCCTTAAAGCAAGTCAGAGAGTGAACGGAATGACCAGATCAGTGAAATTAAGTGGCCAGGAGGATAGAAATGAGTGGTGAATGGGAGGTGAATTTGATGAAAAAATGATCACAAGGATAATTTGGACTGTCAAAACAAAAGACAGCCAACAATTTACGCCTAAGATACAATAAATGACGACTATGAACAGCTACATCGGAATGGGGACGATCCATTAAACATGATAATTACAGCTATGGTGCATCAAAGCCCTGGTACCCTGATTTGCCCTATCCCCACATCAGGGCAATGGTCATGGTCTGATGGTCGCCCTTAAGGGTCGAATTGGCAAATGACTCACCTCGCCCCAAGATGGAGCAACATCAACACACAAAGAGAACTTATTGGCAGGCCACATGTACCGAGACCCCAACTAAAAAACTCATAGAAATGGTGTCCAAGTGATAGGCTTGTAGGTTCACCATTCCACTTCGGTGGCCTTGCTTATTTTGGGCTTCTGCTGCTGCGCCCAACGTATTAAAAAGGATAGGATTAGCGAGGCTCTTCGTCTTAGAGTAGCCGCCAAAGCACTGCCAAACATGTGGAGCTTTGAGCTTGGATTCCCAGTCGTCCCATCTTTCTGTTGCGAATTCCCCATGGCTGGGTAACCAACTGTCCTGCCTGATTCTCCTCATATCTTGTTGGCTCACTTCCGTGTTTACAACTGAAATTCATGAAAATCGAACCTTAGATCAAACCAGTCTACCCTCTGGTAAACTAACAGTTTGCTATTGAAAATGGCCATAGAAATAGTGGATTTTTTTTCCATATTTTTGCATTAAAAGTGATGATTTTCCATAGTTATGTAAAAGTTTACCAGAGGGTAAGCCTTAGATAACCCCTTCAGCAAGCCCTGAAAATATCTGAAAATCGAGGCACAAGCAGCTCGAAGAAGCAACCAGCAATGAGCTCGCGCCTCCCCCGAGTCTGGTTCCTGCCATGTGCTTCTCCGAAGTCAAAATCAAAAACAAAACATCGCCATTATGGGTAAATATTCGGAACGATATGCAGTTCTGGCCCGAAATACCAGTTATAAGTCAGGTGTAACCCCACCTACGGAATAATAACCCTATTGTTAAGCATTTATTAATGGTACAGGGCTTTAATGTGGGAAAAGCAGTTGCACAGATTTGCACATGAAGTACACTAACTTTGTTTGAAAAGTTGTGAAAGAACATGAAAGAACCATGAGCAAGCAGTCAACCTTCGAAGCGGAAATCTTCCATTTCCAACAGAAACAACGTCCAGCTGCCAAATTAAAAACAGCCTGCACAAGGGCATGTCCAATAAACACGCCTAAATGGTTCCAACTATGTATAATTTCCCTACTAACTGTTGTTTCATATTAGGGAGAAAGCATTATAGAATTGCCATCAATATGGTAAACCCAATAGTAAACCATCCCCAAAATCACCATTTTCATGGCTGGTATGTCTACGTTTACCATCCCGAAATGGTAGGTTTCTTATTGGTTTCCCACATGATTCCCAAAATTGTTGTGTTCATTGGATTGGTTAATGGGAAAAATTACAGGAAACCCCTATATTTGATGGGAAAATCCATGGTTTCCTGTAAATTTTCCCATCAACCATTCCATTGATGTGTAAAAACAGGCTACGCTGCTATCCCAGAATCCCATGACCCAAAAACCGGCGACGACGAAACTTCGCCTGCACATCTCCTCGTAGGAAAGATCTGCTGCGCCCGTATCCTTGAACTCCTGCGGAGGGCGTTGCCACGAGGAAAGTGAGAAGCCCCAAGTGTGGAAGATGAGCAGGAATCCCTTCCCCCTAGTATTGAAGATCCCCAAGAAATCGTGATTTAAGCAGAGGTAAGAACCATGAAAAACACATTTTTGGGACCATTTATGGGGTGTTTAATATTCGGGGAATGGAATTTAGTGAGGTTGCAAGAATAATGGATGCGGGAAAAAAAACGGACTGTGGGTTGACACGCTTTTTGGTTTCTGCATGGTCACGCATTTCCACCATGTGGATGGCCCATGACATGGGTTCCAGAGCCCACAAGCTGCACCAACAGCAGAATGCCTTCACATGCCATCATCCAAACAGGCGACATATAAGTTGGGCCCCCCAAATGATAGCCAATTTTTGAACATAATAAGTCCAATATCTACGGAATCTACAGTTCATGATACTTATAACTACAGTTAGTGGGGTTTATAAACCAACTTTTGATTATAGGAACCATTACACCATGTACAATTCTGGACACCAATGTGCACAATGAATGTGACCGTTAATAGGGGCGACCAGCCAACATTTGCAAATAAAGCAGGATGTTCATATCTACCGGCTTGGACAGCATGTCCATGGAACAAGTATATACACACAAGAGTTCCGTATTGCCCATTGCCCTTCAAATATGATCGCCAGCCAAGAACCGACGAAGCTCTGTTGAAAATTTTGGCTTGCCTTGTATAACAGAAACTGTGCAGAAAACCACTCACTTCACCCAAATTTCTCAGGGTTTCCTATAGAGTTTCCCTTCAACCATTTTAACTACAAATTATACCCCAACATTCTTTGAGATGGTATTTGACCCCCTGAAATGGCAAAATCCCCATGAAACATCAACACCTACAGGCAGGGGGGTGTTGGGTTCTCCTTGGCCAGAAAACGATGCATCTTTTCGCTGCGTCCGCTATACCTGGAGGTACCAGAGGCACTGGGAGGCAGGTCGTGCCAAGGTCTTGGCAATGTAGAAATGCTCAAGTTAATTAATATTATATTATATGGGAGTTGTGTGGTCGTCAATCAAGTGAGCACCCTTGCTTTTTGTTAGGCATCCAGTAGTGTTTCTGCTTAATCGACTCGCTGAAATACCACCGAAACTGGCACCATTGGAGATTGTGGGCCCACTCGGGCAACAGCCATTCGCTCGTGCGGAAGACCGGGGGCACCCAAGCCGTGCATTGCCAGACTGATCCTCATCGTCCATGGCACCAGTCCTTGTATACCAGAAAAGTGCAGACTGATGTCTTCTTGGTGGTATGTGGTTACGGGTACCCCTACAAGTTGTCTGGAAATGAGGGCACGTCACACCTATATAATATGTTGATAAATTGATATATCTTAACATTTTATGTGCCCGTTTTGCGTTTATGGTTCTGGGTCAAGGGGGGGGCATACCTTATCAAAATGGCATGTTCTATCACACATGAAATCGGATTTTTGATGATTTTTGGGCCGAATACCTGTACACATAAAAAAAAAGAATCAATTTCAATGCAAAGAAAAACAACATGTTTTGCTCCTACTCATCTTGAAAAAAAAACACTAAATCAAATAGAGTTGGCAGAGTTGGAAAAAAAGATACGGGTGTGGTTGCACAGCATCGAAATTTCTTGGTCAACTGAGTAACCGCTGATAATTTTCTGTAGCCATGGATGATCACCATCTCAGTTGAGCAGTGTTCAAAACCCTGTTTCGCCAATCTAGTACCAGTTGGTTTATAGGGATTCCCATAGTGGTTCAAGAGAACCCAAGATATTGGATAGCATAATCCCCAAACTAATCATCAATCAACCATTCTTGAATGTTCTCCCTCATTATAAACATGTTTAGAGTTGGAACCCTTGTAGATGATGATGGTTAAATCCCAACTAAACAACTAATCAACAGGGCTTTAGCAGCCACTGCTCAGTTGTCCCTTGCCCACGTCTGGGACCCCCTGCACCACGGCATTCATGGAGGAAGGCGCATTCTCAAGCAGCACTGTCTCCGTCTTAGTGAAAACATCGTGATTTCACCTTCAAAGTTATGTGGATTTGATTTAACTAAGTTAGCTTATGACTACTTGGTGGCTCACCCAGCTTAGTAACTGGGTTAACCCCATAAGTAGGGCAAGTAGGGTTTGTCTAGTTGTAACGGGTGTTATCAGCAATAAGTTAGGACTCTCTTCCTACCTGGGGCAAATCACCAAGTAGTCTAAGTACCGTTTATGGTGGATAGGGCTTCGGGTCCGGGTCTGCAGTGCTTTAACTGAAAGTATGTCAAACACTTGAAACCTATTGATTCTTGGAAGTTTCATCTTGTTTTCCATCCTACATGCCATGATAATCCTGAGCGACTTTTCTTCTGGGGGGGTGGGGTGGCTGAACCAACCCCCTTCTAAAATGATCTTTGTGGCTGGAGTACAACAACTTATACCTGGGGAGAGCGGCTGAATGAGTACTTGAACGCTCTTTAGACCTCAAATGATGATATGCTGTATAGATACATGTACTACACTCACAAGTTTTTTTTTTCACAGGGTATCTGAATTTTGCCATGCTATAAATGGATATAAATGGGATGTTTCAACGTCGGATATACTCCAGCTACGACCACCACTTATCATCTGGTTACAACCTTGAACTTCATTGATTTAACTACCGGGAATAAGCAACTGCCCAGATCAGATGGAAAAGGAGTTCAACTCACCAAAAATATTATCCTCTGACAATTAAATATAAGTAGGATTTTAACCACCAAGAATAGGGGTATATCAACCATAATATGGTGATATATTGGGGAATTACCCTCTGGTAGACGTTTACCCTATGGTTGGTACAACACCCATTCCTATTGGTTGGTTAATTCACTGCTTTTGGGAAATAAAAAAAATATAAAGAAAACATATTGTTGGTGGCATATCCTATTGTATTCTCATGGAATATCGTGAAATTACATGCCAGTAAGATGATTGATGCTGGGTTATCAAATGGCAATGGAAATCACCAATTTATAGAAGCTGTTCTCATTTAAACTTCCATTTATCGAGGATTTCCCCATATTTTCCTGAGTTTTCCATATTTTCCGAAGGATTTTTCTCACAAGAAACCGGGGGACTTCCCAGGCACGGCACTTGATCACCCAAGGTACCACGACTGGCGTCTCTTCGATCATTCCAGGACTCCTACGAGGCCGTCGGAGAAATGGTGTGGATGTCCATCCCCAAATATGATATTAATATCAATCATATGTGAGGTTTCTACTACAAATATATCATATCTAGATATAAAGTATGGGTTATATGACATACAGTAGGTCATATCATAGGTTATATCATGCCTTATATCTAATGTTGGTTGTATCTACTAGATAGTGTGGATGGTTGCGAAATCCCGCACCAGTTGGTAACCACTAGGTAACTATGAAACACGACAAATAATGGGAGAAACCATGAACCAACTGGTGCAGGATTTCGCAACCATCTATAGTATGGAGGTGTCCTAAAATGGGGGTGCCCCAAGTCCCCCATGGTTGGGATCGTTACCAATTAATTTCTCATATTTTACCAGTATTAATATGGCAATTCAACATATTCAGGTGCTAATTGTTAGTGATGAAAACACATTCACAATAAACTATAGATATGTTCCCTCATCATGGTCAATCCGTGGTAGTCCAAAACAAACATATATATATATATAATATAATGTTTTGCTGGCTGTGGTTGTGGTTAGGATCAAACTACCTATCCAAGGTTGGGGAAATGCCATGCTAAAACTATATCATGTCATCGATATGGGATATCAATATGATTTTATGATGTATTATGGATTTTGCAGCCATTCCCAGGTATATCATTGGCAGGATTAGAGGACTTTGGGGCAGGAGTTTCTGTGATACAAAGGTCATGTTAATTATAGTTGATCCACTGAATTCATGACCATTCAGCCACTCTTTTCAATATTTTTCTCCACTCATCGGGCGCATCATTGTCATGTCACAACGGCCGCGGGTTTCGGCACACTGTCCAGCGAGAATATTGGGCCGCACTGGGGAGCTGGCTTCACCAGAACTGGGGTGGGAAGCTTGAAGTGTTGAGGGCTTGGGGACCAAAATAGTCCATCACATTTTGCCTATGGTTTCAACCCCAAACATATGAATCATGAGTCAATTTGGACCATCATGCCTAATAGCGTGGAGCATACTTAAAGTGTTTGAAATCCTGGAAAAACAGTTGCTTACTATCTACAAATATCTACAATATAAACCCATCCCATTGGAAACTTCTGGATGTGATCGGTTTTGGCTTTCTACGATATGTCCGTCATGGGTCAAAATCGTTGGATCTGCAAGGGGTGTAACTGACTGCGAAATGATACGATGGATAGAACAAATCCTGCATCAGTTGGTAGATGGCTTCTCCGGTCAGTATCCTAACCATTGCAGTTCCTTTTCTAAAACTCTTACCGGGTGCAGGATTTCGTCAGGAGCAAGTTCGAACGGTTTCATCTGCAGTGATCCTGCTCCCCCTTGCCACGTTGCTCTGGGATTGCGGAGTTGCAGGACTTTGATCTGGCAATGACTATAGCGAACTGGAAAAAACACTATGTTTAAGAACGGTAAATCATCATTGTTTATCTAAATAACCAGAGGGTAACATGGTCGGAATTGTTATATAATTACATTGAATTACAGATTTTGATTAGATTTGATTCTACCCCTCCTCCTCCTCCTCCTCCTCCTCCTTCTTCTTCTTCTTCTTCTTCTTCTTCCTCTCCTCTTTTCTGTCCTTCTCTTCTGCTTCTCTCTCCGGCTTCCACCTAGAGTGTGGGGTCTGTGGGGTATATACAGCCATTTCTGTTGGTCAAATTCCCTATTTGATATTCCGATTTTTGATACACATGGAATATCTATGAATTTCTTGATGTTTAATCCCAGGTTATGTTTTTTTTTTTGCTTAAATTCCCAATTTGATATATGGTTATGAATCAAAAACCCTCTAACCCTGGTACCTTCTGTTCACCCCAAAATCGCTGGGACTTATGGATGTTCATCCCATTGCCAATCTTAGATACCTTAATATACCTTACAAAAAATTAGATTTTTAGCTGGTTAGTAGATATTCCCATTCATAGTAAAAGATTAAAGTACTAAAGTATCTAGCCAAGGTTGGGGATGATCCCATTAAAATTGATCAGAATAGGTTTTGACCCATCCCCAAAAAAGGAACCGCCTCAGTCCCAGAGTTTGATCGCCCCGTCCCAGCCGCAACTCACAACGCGAGAGGTCCTCGGAGCTCACGGGGTCCGTGGAAGTTTAGAGATTTCACAAGGAAATTGATGGGTTTATATGGGGATATAGTATGGGGATATATCACTGGATTGGTTTAATGGAAAATTTACAGGAAACCATGGATTTTCCCATGAAATATCGGTGTTTCCTGTAGATTTTCCCTTAAACCAATCCAGTGAATATAGGGTTTATATGGGGATATAGTATGATGTAGTATTACACCAATGAGTTTCTAAATTGTTTTTTTGGGTTTTCACACCACATTGAGTTGAGAAGTTCATGGGTTTATAGGGAATATATCCGTCAATAGATGTTGATGGGGATTATTAAGAACAATCTTTGATTATTGAATGGCCATAATGAACATTTACATTGCTCAATTGGGATTTTGAACCGACTTGTAGGGGGGGCTACTGAGTAAACAATTGTTCAATGTGATTTTCTCATAGGACATATCATATGACCGATGTGATTCAGCGATTTCTAGAAAATATTTTGGTGTTTCTGAACCAATTCAAGAAAAGAAAAACAAGCATTCACTATCATCCAATCTGCAGTCCCTAAATCTATATTAAAATGGAATCGACAAATGTCCAAATCTAAAGGGAACACTAGTAAAAGTCTCGACCACAGTCTGGGTGTACAAGGCTGTTGCTGATGTGGTGATGGGACTAATGGGACTGACCCGATGTCTTTTTTTCTTATCCCATCCACTGGGAAGGTCCAATTTGCAAAGGTCAACAAAAATCAAAGGTCATCTTTCTCATGAAAATATGAGGATACAATGTGGGGCTCCCGTTTACGATAGCTAAGTTGGTGCGTTTATAGCTCCAATGTCACTATATATGGTTTATGATATTTATAACTAGTGGTATTCATGGGGTGAAACTATATAAACCAACATTCACATCACTGGGGGGGCCCACATTGTATGATATACCCCTAGTAATTACCCTCCGGTGTCCTACGGTCATTTCTTGGATGAAATTCATCCACTGATTCTCTTGATGGACCTGTTGGACCCACTCATCTCACACCACGCGACGGCGCGCATTCGGACTCTTTTTGACGGCGCGGACTGCTTAAAGAGGACTTTTTGTCACGTCGGAACGAGGGGATTAAATCAACCTGTGGTTGATTGGTCACTTTTCGTACAGGTCAAAAGCATGGACCGAGACAATGCTCTCATGACCAAACCAAGGGAAAACGGGTCCTGCGGTTTGACCCATACCTATGTGGAGGACAAAACTACAAGAGCTGTAGGGGTTACCCACGCAAATTAACATCAAGAAGTGGAAAACATGTGATACCATCCAAAATGTGCAAATTATCTTAGCAAATTTCCACACGGAATAAATGGGTTTGTCTGTAAATAGTTTACTCCAAAATCCCATAACTTGATTAACATGGTTTCCTCATTCAAAAATAACCATGAAATGGACTATCGAACCCATTTTTGGACAAACCCAAATTCCACCAAAGCATCATTTTCTCCAACTAAAGTCTACCAAAAACAAAGTGGAAAAACATGGCCAAGGCCAGTCCGCGAGCTGATCACATGGGGATCCGCGAACACGCGGGCCTCAAAGGAGGGATCTGCAAACTCTCAACCTCAGCTGCCGCTATGGAACTGGCATCCTATCATAAATTCTCATGAAGTCACCTTTACATTGAGTCACCATGTGTCCCGTAATTAAAGAAAGAGTATCACTTCTATGAGCACTAATTCACCATTGAATCACCGCAAAGTCACCATTTTTATGACATTTTATAACCATTCATCCAGATGTCCTCTTCTTTCATATTACATCCCATCAAATCACCATCTTTAAAACACCATAGCGTGGTTGGTTCTCACGCAATCCCGTTAAATCCCCATTTCTAATGGATGAATCCCATCCTGAAATCACTGTTAAGTCACGCTGAAATCCCATAGAAATCCCATCAAAATCACATCAAAATGCCATCAAAACACCATCGAAACACCCTGAAATCACCCTAAAATCCTCAACCCCGAACCAGCCACCCTCCGCGCGCTGGCTAACCGTCGCCTGTTCCGAGGCGCAAGGATGCGAAGAGCCCCGAGGCAGCAAAGTCGGCGCCGGCGCCGGGGCCGCGGAAGACCAAGGGGGTGCTCTCCTGACTGATCTGGCTGGAAGTTACCCTCTGGTAAAGAAACAGTTTGCTATTGAAAATGGCCCTTTATGGTGGATTCACCCATGAACAATTGGTGATTTTCCATAGTTATGTTAGTTTACCAGAGGGTAATTGAACCACATAATAGATATCCCTATGGAAAAGATATCCCTATCAAAAAAAGAAATCCCTATAAGTTGATAGATAAAATGGTTAGTATATGTTAGTAACAGACATACTATTGGTCTAGATTATTATAGATTATTCTATATGATTGACATAGTATCTATTAATGATCTATTTGTATATAGATCATATCAAAATCGATATCCCTATGGATCCAATAGATGCTTGTTAATATGGTAATATGGCAATACATATATATATATATGTATATATTATAGAATAGTGGTAATTACTGTATATCACCATCTAATGCTATATTATATTATATTATTGTATTATTGCTATAATAGATAAAATGGGTGGTTTCTTGAAATGGGGGATCTCCAAGATACTAAGTCATGGTCTCATGACTTGGATGATAGAATTGCTAGTAAAATAGATAGGACTTTATTCTAATAAACAATTCTGATATATTACTATAAATGTATATGTTATAATTCTGATCATTATGCAATAGATGTAGTATAAAATACCGTAAACTGATTAGAATAAAAGATAACATATTGGTTAAAACCATCTTATATTGTGTTCTTCCTCCAGAGTAGATAAACTATTAGAATGTTCTTACTTATTATGTACGTAACCATCAAATGGTATATGATCATAAATATTCATTGATCTACTACATCTGATTGATAGATGTGCATTATATCAATAATATATGATCAGGAAGGTACTAAAACGAACCGTGAATCTAAACCGCTGCACTTAAGGAATTGAACCGGTTTGGAACCGGCAAATAAAGAACCGTTTTGAATCGAACCGTCTTGAATCGAACCGGACCAGGAATCGCATNATCGCATGCAGCAAGAATCGATTCAGACATGAACCGGATTTGTTTCGAATCGAATCGTTCCGAATCGAACCGGAACACGAACCGAATCGATACGAATCGGGGACCAGTAGACCAACAGTCACGTAACGATATATTGAAAATAATTGATCAAGAATTATTTACACATATATATATATATATATGTGTGTGTGTGTGTGTATTTCTGTCTCTCTAATATACTATGTGTATGCAAACATGGAACCGGGATGTATAGAATCGACACACGTGAGGAACCCCTTAGGAATGAATTTACTCCCCNGAATCGCTGCGAATCGAAACGGTGCAAGAATCGCGGACGGAGGAATCGAAAACCAATTCTTTCCAAATCAATTCTTTATATAAGGAACCGAACCGAAATGGCCAAAATCGAATCGGTACCACCCTGTATGATGGTTATAACTGGTTTTATACTATAATTAAATACAATTAATGTGTATCAACTCCCGTTGGATGGGTCTAGTTGAGATGCTTTTTCACCTATTCATTTGACACCAAGTTACTCTGCGGCGATGTTTTTCATGGGTTTCGGATGTGATTGGAATCCCTCAGGATTTTTTTATGAGATTCAATACTGAGGAGAACTAGCAGAAGCCTCGACCTTGCCTTGCTGAAGATGCGAGTTGTCGGAGCGAGCCATCGGCAGAAAATGGATGGATTGGGTGGATCTCCTGTGCATCCTGGATCATCCTGGGGCATCCTGGATGAAACAAATGAAACAAGAAGGTATTTCTGGTTCTTTCCTGGCTTTGTCTCAGGATACTACCAAAGTTCATCGTGGATCATCAACTTCACAATATACTGCCATTGATTGGATTGCCATTGATTTTTCGCATTGTCATGCCATTGGATTGCAGTATCCAGCATTTTTTTTCCATGGTTCATCATCCTTAAATCACCCTGAGATCACCACTAAATCTGCCAACCATCGCTTGGCACCACCGTGCCGAGTGGCTGGAAATCGCTGCGACACCACCTCGACCTCAGTCAGTGGGCCGTTGTGGGTCATGCATCACATTCACCTGTCGATGGATGATATGTACCCTCTGGTCATTTAACATAGCCATGGAACATGACTAATTTTGGATGATTTTCCCACGAAAACCTCCATTTATAGATGATGTTCCATGGCTATGTTAAATAACCAGAGGGTATATGATATGTAATTCGTGTGAAAACAATACACAAAAAAAAATCATGAAGCGTTGTTTGTGTCAAATGACTGTTTCCCCGAGAAGCGAAACCCTTGGGTACACCAAAAAATATGTTTTTGTCAAAATAACTGAAAAATGTTGCAAGTTGCCCCACAAGTTTCAAAACCACATCTTTGGGGGTCTACATCCATCTCGTTTCAGAGTTCACTGCCAGATGCAAGGGCTTCTGAGCGAAGAAAATGCTTCCAAGGCGTTGTTTCAGACTCGCCCTTTTGAAAGTGGTCGTGGGTAAGATTGGCCCTTAATAAACCCCGGATATTGTGGATGTCCCACATGATATAGTAGTGCATTGCCATCAAATTAATCCATTAAAACATGTGAAATCACATTAAGACCCTATTCTTGGTGGGTAAACTCTTTCAAACCCATTAATGACGATATAATCAACCCATTAATGTACAACCAAAAGCCCATTCTTGGTGGGTAAACTCCCCTTGAAATCGTGCTTTTCCAACTAGCTTTACCCAGACCAAGTGGCGGCCATGTCGGCATCTTGCAATGCAAAGGGCGGGTTCTTCGCCTGGGCCCACAGATAGTTTCATCGCAAAAAATGACAAATAGCTATACAAATACCCTCTGGTAAACTAACAGTTTGCTATTGAAAATGGCCATTTATAGTGGATTTTCCCAATAAAAATTGTGATTGTCCATAGTTATGTTAGTTTACCAGAGGGTATTCCCATTCATGGCAAAGGATTGAAGTCGTATTAAGGTCCATAAAGTCTACATCCAGTTGCTTAAGCTGCCGTCTTTTCGGTGTTTCCAGTTGCTAGGCTCGGTGCTGGAAAGCTTTGGATGCCCGCCGTGATGGATCCCTTCTGCACATCAATTCGCCCCACGTAGAAAAGGAGCTCCCCTTTCCTCGGCCGCCCGAGGCGAGCCATCGCTCTGCTGGGTCAGATGGTTTAGTGAAGGCCCGGTCGGTTCATGGAAAAAGATGGCGAAAATCCCTCGAGTTTTGTGAACAAGTCTCGTTTTCTGGTTGCAATTGATGAGCTCGGAAAAAGTGCCTGTGTCTGGTTTCATCCCAAAATATTACCGCGTCATTGGGGATCATCATCCCAGTAATATGGTTGAGAAACAAAAACAGATGGGAATGATGAAACCATCAATTCCCCTGAATAAAACATATTAGTTACTGAGGATCATATTCATATATATATATATATATATATAGATATGTTTGAACCATAGAAAATCGTATGCGAAACTACCAAACAAATCATCATCGGTTACATTCCCCATGATATCCTCATTTTAGACACTGAAATCCTATGATTCATCCCATTGAATCAACCATTCATCTTAGATTTCCCAAGGGTCTCTCTTGCCTCACGAAACTTCTCGGCCATGGGGCCATCTACCTGGGCTCATATAGGACCACTGGAATCCATGGGGTCCAAAACCGATTCCAGGAATTGCTAGGAATAAATATGAGCCGTTGTCAAAACTCTTGTTCTTCGCTTGGTTCAAAAAAAATGGGTATCGCTTTTGGGGGGGCCCTATCGCTAACCATGGTTTTGTAAAAAAGAGGAAGAGAAGAGGAACGGAAAAGGAAATGAGAAAGAAAAACAAAGAGGAACGGAAAAGGAAAATAAAAGGAAATGGAAAGGAAAAGAAAAGGAACGGAAGAGGAAAGGAAGAGGAAAGGAAAAGGAAAGGAAAAGGAAAGAAGGAAAGGAAAAGGAAAGGAAAAGGAAAGAAAGTAAAAGGAAGAGGAAGCAGTGTCTCTCATTCCGGAAAAGGAAAGGAAGAGGAACGGAAAGGAGGAAGGAAAAGGACAGGANGAAAGTAAAAGGAAGAGGAAGCAGTGTCTCTCATTCCGGAAAAGGAAAGGAAGAGGAACGGAAAGGAGGAAGGAAAAGGACAGGAAAAGAAAGGAAAGGAGGAAAGGCTGAAGAAAGCAAAAGAGGAAAGGGTCTATTAGTGGTCTGGGGCTACTTTTTGGACAAAAGGGTATCGCTAAGGTATCGCTAGGGGTATCGCTAATTTCGTCTCTTGCATCTAGGCACTTTATGTCAAACAATTTAAGCTGTGGGTATTCTGAACAACTATAGGTATCGCTTTTGGGGGGGGCCCTATCGCTACACAGTGTTTTGTGCACTTTCCAGACACCAATGAGCCCTCAAAGTTAGTATACCAGAGTTTTGACCGTACCTCATATATATATATATATTATACAATAGTTGAACAACATTGAAGCGTTTCCCCGGATTCACACCGGGGATTTGGGCGGATGTAATCATTTGAGTGGTTGGGTACCCTAAGATAAGATGTTGTAGAGAAAAAAGGCCAAACACGAAAAGTCTCAATGTGCCAGGGCTCCAAAAATTGACCCAGGTTTAGCTATTATGTATTGTCTATGATGGTCAAGTCAAGTAACATCCTATATCTAGAATTTGTCAATGTTTACTTATTAAATCGTGCAAGCCCCATCAACATGGCACACATCAAGACGATTAGTGTTAGTAGAGCAATAGTAGACGATACCCAGATTTACTACAAGTAGGTTGGTGTTACAAACCATCAAAATATGGGTGGCTTATTATTGCTGTACTAACATTAATGGCGAATCAATGGATTCTTGGCAAGTTTTAGGTGATTTACCTATTCTATAATCCCATTGGAACTCCATTGCGATTCCCACTATATTATTTCATTCCCACTATAGTCCAATTATATTCCAGTTGTATTCCCATCAGACTCCCATTATATTCCCATGGTTTACTCATTACTGGCTTTACCACATCAATCAATCAATGAATCAATCAATGGCCATTTCAGGCACCTTGAATGGAGGTACCTATCCATATTTCTAGGGTCCTGAAATTCCCATTGAATCAACATGGCAAAAATAAAGATGATGATGAACGTATATATATATATATATATGTATGTATGTATGTATGTATATATGTATATATATATATATATGTATATATATATATACATCACATATCTATTACATACCCATCATATTTCTATGGTTTATTATTGGGTTGGCCGCAATAAAGTCTATCCAACTCGCCTTCAGCGCGGTTGACCCAGTTCGAAACGCTTCCCGCCTTCTCCTTGAGTACCGCCAAGAGATCTTTGCCCTCGACTGGCTCCTGCCGATCTGCTGTGCTCGGAAAGGTGGTATTGTGGTAAACCTGCCATAAACCATCCCCGATAGAGGTTTATAAGCGTGGATATACCATGATATACCCCTGTTATCCCCTGTTTGGGATGGTCTCTTATTGGGTTTGCCGCATTACCACCAAAAGAACTGTCATTTGTTGATGCGGACAATGATAGAAAATGATGACAGAATCCTGGATTTAATGGGAAAACTGCGAAAAGTTGACATGTCAACGGAGGAATCATGGTAATCGAGTGTTGATTGTTTGGCACCGTAGTTTCAGACAAACCAATATGGTGTTGATGTTCCAATACTCTGCACATACGGTTTGCAGTTGGGGAATGTTGGGGATATAAAATGGGTTCAATAGGGTCAATGCACCACAACGGTCCTGCGAAGAAAAACTTTGATTTGTTTAGAATGTTTTAAGTGTGATCTGGATGATTCCTCCATGTATAGGTTTGAACAATGCCCATACCTATTTGTATGTAACATATCTACATAATATTTATATGTATGTAACATATATACATAATGTATAATGTATACATATATATATATATAATATCATATATACTACCAAACTAAGCGTTGTCATAATCCTTGTCATGCTTTGCATCCACTTCCAAAATACCCATATTTGATATGCAAAGAACAGATCAAACTGAAGCGGATCAACTATACACATTATGAATAATATATGGATATATATGGATGTCATGGTCTGTCAAAAAAATGGAAGCATTGAAAGAGAGTTCAGAAAGTCAAACCTCCTTCACAAGCCTATGATTTTCAAGGCTACTGTAGCTCCACGGCTCCCCTCCAACCGCTCCGACAGCAAGGAATCCACTTGAACATCAGAAAGTTCCAGCCTGAGTGCGCAAAATTAAGAGACAGTTTTGTCTGAAAGCATGCAAATTTACATAAATTTATCCAATTCTATGGGCATGGATCAAAGGTGACCCAACAATGTCCAACAATTATATACGGGTTTTGTTGAGGGTCTTGAAACCAGAAATCAACCGCAGGGAAATTGTAGAGTGCTCTTTCCATCTGTTTAGATTTTTCTTTCAGTATCGACATTCACATGTCAACTTTCAAGGTGTGCCCCTTGGTCTTAAATTTTTGCCCCACACTCCATCTTTGGCAGATTTACAGCGCTTATTTTGTCTTTTTAAAAAGAGGGAAGTGCAAGAAGACATGGTCAATCACAATTTGGCCTATTGAAGCAGCCATTTCGGGGCAGCCATCTTTTTTGGACAAACCCAAATAAACCATCCACAAAATAGACATGTCGACCCTCTCAGTTATAGGGGGTTGGAAGATTACACTCCACTCAAAATGGGTTTTGTCCAAGGTCGGACGCTTCATTTCACGAGGGGTATATAATAACTATATGGGTTTGTCTGAAAATAGTCCCTCAATCCAATGGTTATATAATCCTCATTATCCCTATATGCCTATAGCCATTTCATTGGGGTATACCCTATTTTCAGACACATCCATATCTAAAGACATAGAAAAAACTGCTGAGTTCTATATCCCATGGCAGCCCATATCATAACCCCCATGGGCCCCATGAGATATCCCATAAATGAATATAATCCCATTAAGTCCAATCCCTATTGTTGTTGGGAAACTATGCATTATCTTCCCAAAAAAACCTACATTTCCACTGGGAAAACCCACCAATACTCCCCATTATCATATGGATTATGCTGATTCCCAAGTATCAAATATACCACGGTATCCCATATTATATCCCATACCCTCTGGTAATCAAACATGGCACTTGAAAGTCCCCCATAAATGACGTTTTCACGGGAAAATGAATATACATGCTGGATTTTTGGGCAAGCCATGCTTGATTACCAGAGGGTAAAACCTCATGACATTATGTAGTATCTATCTTAAACAGCATCCCAAGTATATAATATGTCCAATGACATATCCCCATATTATCCCATAGATTGTATCCCATAAATTTCTGACATTCTGGTTGGCCCTCAAGTAATCACGGAACAGGGAACATAGTCCCACTCTAGTTGGTTAATTGCGTCGGTTATATAAGTTGTATATCCCCATCATTATGGTTGGTCATTGTGGTTGCAACTTCGCCCATCTACCACTACCAGGAGCTCGACACAAGCTGAGCTCCACTCCAAGTGGCGTCAAGCCGAGCTCGCGTGCCAAAATGAGAGACTTCTTGGCGGTGTCAAAACCGGAGAGATCTTCCTGGAAAAAACAGCGAGAAATATACAGCGAAAAGAAGGGGAGGGGATACGGGCAGGAAAATGATCCAATATTAGGAGCTACTAGGAGTTAAAATGATCCAATCATATGAATGATCCAATATGTTGATAGAATGATCCAAAATCATGATGTATAATGGGAAAAGGGGAAATATATGGGTGTTGTAAGAAAGGGTTTGTAACGGTTTCTGAAGAACAAATGGAGATCCAACTAATGGGAAATCATCTCAAAAGTTGATGGTTTTATATGATTGAAAGGTTTACAATAACTTGGGAGCCCCCAAAGAGCATCTTGACATGTCAAAGGGTTGAACTCCACAAAATCAATGCTAACATTCCCAACTCGTTAATAGGTAAGTATCACCATGGCCAGCATTCTTAATGGATCATCGACATGTTGTAATCATTCATTCAAACATGGCAGCAACAACATGATTCAAACAAACATGGCGTACCACCCGTGATATGCTTAAGGGGGACTTTTGAAGAGTGATCTTCACACAGCCATGCGATGAGCGCAAGCGAGGCTCTTCTGAATTCGTCGCCGTCAATTGGCGTTCACCTTCAATCGCGAGGCAGGGTAAACGTGGTGGAAAATCCATTGTAGGTTGGTACTGTGGATGGAAGAAATCCTGCACCAGTTGGTAACTAAGACTAACTAGGAACCACGGTAAACAATGAGAGTACAATGGGATAAAACATCAACCAACAGGTGCTTTCGCAATCATCCACGTGTACTGGGATCATTGAGAAAAGAACTGGGCATGACTGCAAAAACCAGTGATGTTTCATCGTGGTTACAGATTGTTACCCCATTTTGATACAAGGATTGCAATCAATAGGTTATACGATAGAACCGTATGTTTGTGTTATGATATTAATGCATTCGTATTCGTAGTATTATGGGTATTCGCAATTATCAGTATTATTGTTTGATCAATTCATGAAGTAATGAACTAATCAATGCATCAATTATTGTTATTAGTATTTATTAGTGTTATTATTACTATCATTGTTATTACTATCATTATTATAAGTAAAACGATCATTAAATATCAATATATATATATATACACATAATCATGTCTATATAAATATATACATACATGTATATGTCTACAATCTCCATCCATCTACATGTATACATACTATACGTTCACTGTAGGAACGTCCCTTATTGCCATGTCTGCGCGGCCAAGTCACTTGCGAGTTGGTATGCCTGGCTAAATGGCATCTCCGGATCCGCATTGAGCTGGTTGAAGGCTAAGCTCAGGGTGCCTGACAGCACACCGGTCCTTACGGCACGGCAGGAAGATTCATCGCCTCTCCGAAGCCCAAAAACTGGGATGTCTCTTCAGCAAAAAACAGGTCTATACATACATTTCAATTATGTTTTGTGAATATATAAATATACTGACAGACATATATATATATATATATAATTATATATATGTTAATATACACACATAAACCTACCGATTCTCTTGACAAGAATGACCAACATTTTTTTTTGAATGACCGTGGCACAGGTCCAAGCATCAAACTCTCTATTCGATCGCCGGTCTGAAGCAAATCCTGAAGCCTGAGAGACGTGGGCCCCGAAGCATGGCTACCTGGTGACTCGACCCACGAAGCGTAAGTGGGTTCACCCCAGTTATAAGGGGAGTAATCCTACCTATTTCATTTATATCTGGGGTGAACTAACCCCGATTTGTATTTGTATCTGGGGTGAACCCACTGACGATTTGTGGGAGCCAGCAAGTATCCACTTACATGCACGACTGTAGTAAATAAATCCAGATGATGATCCAAGGAAAAACACTAGGAATCACTTTGCAAAAGAAACACTGCACTTGCCGCCCTGTCCGACGCTGATTAGGAGATGTTTTACTGATGTTGGGAACGTAGGTGTGCTTGTTCACATTGCCACTCGTAGGCACCCCATGATACACAGCCAAACCTGATCATTATTTCAATATATGCAAAACATATATGTACTCTATTATACTATATATCTGGAGGTGTTCTAAAATGGGGCACCCTCAAATCATCCAAAATCAGACACTTTTAGCATTGAAACCTATGGTTTTAGGGATCCCCATTACAACAAACATCCATATTTAAAAATGTGTTTCCTCCAGCTGTGGGTTAGAAACACAAATGGTTGACAGAATCCACTCAAAAATGAAAAAAACGAAACGTGACGATTCGCCCGTCGTTTTCCAACCGGGTCGCAGGGTGATGATGGGAATCTGTCCTCCCACCGTTGCATCATAGCGGAACTGAGCCCCACCAAATTTGCCAGCGTTTCCTCGTTGCGATGGGATTTATGTGGGAATCTGAAAACCATGGGAATCCTGGGTCAGATTAGTTAGATTATATATGATTTAATGGGATTTAATGGGAGTTTCCAGGTATGTATAATTTGCCCAAGATAGAAAAGTGGGAAACCTGGCTTTATATGTATTGAATACCATCGAACTAGCCACCCGGAAACACTATAAAACGGATTATTTTTTTGGATAAGTATATCATATTATATCTATGATTTACAAACACAGTTAAATTATGTTATATATTGTATATACCCTCCACTAGTCAAACGTGGCTGGAAAATGACCAATTTAGTTCGATTAGATATTTTCCCAGCTAGAAACCTAGATTTGTTTTCGGGATTTCGCAGCTAGCCATATTTGATTCCCGGAAGGTATATGTAAATAGGTGGCCCTCCCCCCCAAAAAGGATGGAACCGTGATTTACCATGATAGTAGGAATTTACCTGTCTGTCTTTTCGAAGGTTGCTATGTGTGTATATATAGGCTCGTCCAAGCTCTTGGAACCACATACGATGGGGTGGGGTGGGGTGGGGGGGGATGGGGTGGGATGTTAACGTTCATGTGAACTTGCATTAAGCAGTTGATGCTACGCACACGCGTGGTGGGGATGATGATGATGATGATGATGATGATGATAATGATGACCCTAATGAAACTTGTCAATTCCGCGACAAAATTTCGTCACTGAATTAACACGTTAAACCAAGCTAATTCGGCTTTGCGCGGTTCCAAGACCTGGGACGAGGCTATATATACATATACAAACAATATTAATCCATATTAAGATATTCATGTTGAATCATGAGTAGTTGGGAGACTCTGCAGTTGCAGCATTGGATAGATGTGTTTTGCATTTACACTAGTTCAATGACAACCATGGGATGGAATAGAGTTCCAAATTTTGAGACCACGCATACGTATATTTCGCACGGCCCTTGCAATCTGCTCAGAAAGGCTTTGACCAATAAGTTAGCTGCTGGTAAGACATTATTATTGGTTCGGAACTCCAATCATCACATGCACACAACAACTGAAAAAAACCTGGCAGTCCATCCAAAATGACCATATTTTTTCTGGGTTCAAAAAAAAAAATCCGCATTGCTCCTTCACTCCAAAGGCTCCAACGTGCTTGAAGCATTCCTTGTAATGCTCGTAAGGACCCACCAAAACTTGTCGATTGGGAGTGATGATGTGAAAGCCACGCTGCAACCAGTCAGGATATCTTGAAGCTACCTAAGAGCAGAAAAAACCAAACATGGAACAGTGAAAAAATACAACCTGGTCTTGTGGGTGAAGACGTGGAGACTGAAACAAACATCTATCCGTAGGTAATACGTCCCACTTTATCTATATATACAGCTATAAATATGATTTATAATCAGAATGATAATAATATATGTTTGTACATATATATATATATATAAATATTATATTGTATTTTACACATCCTTGCAGGCCTAATGATCCCAGTGCATGTTTTTGCAGGATGGTTCAATGCTTCAAGGGGTCAAACAACTTACAACATGATCTCAAAAAGGTCATTTGGGGTTCATTAAAAACTGTGAAATGCAATCATGGACATCATTAATACTATCTGTTCTGCGTTGCGAAGCTGTCAAGGCAACTATTATCATTTATGGGAAAATTGGCCAGTGTCTCTGTGACTTGCCCAGATAAACGTTTCTCATTGTCTTTCTGTGTGTACCTACCCTACACGAATTCAATACGCTCTACTCTAATTGATCATCAAAGAATCACGAACCTAGTGTTGGTTCTTTTTGAGAGTCCAAATCGTTCCAATCCACAGCCACATCATCTATGATATATCTATGATTATATACGAGGTGGTGCTCCCCACTCACAAGTTGGTTTATAACCATATAACTCCATGTACCTGGTACCTACATTGTAGAGATATCATATACCCATATACACCCTAGTTAGCCCCTTTACAACCGACTTAGCTAAGTAGGGGCACCACCTTCCATGGTTTGTAACCCTGCGGCCAGATCGCGGCTTCAGAGTCCGTACAGTCCACGATGATTTTCCTCGGATACTCCTGGCACCAAAGGCGGGTGAAAGTCACCCTGCTGAACCGTGGATTATCCCATAGATAAATTGTTATAAGTGAACTGCCCTTGACAGTTGGAAGAAGGCCACAGTTTTCAACGAATGTTTTTTAATGAAAAAATATTATATTTTTGTGATTAAATTTCTGATTTGAAAAATATCTAAAAGATCACTTAAGTTTTCTATATGTTGTTGAATGTGTTTTTGATTATGTTGTATTTTTTATTTTCTTTCGAAGATGTTTGGTGGTTTTGCTTTTTATTGTTGATGATTTGTTTCATGGTTTTGAAGATATTCATCACAGAAGGTATGCGTAGCCGGAAAGGAATAAGCAAGCATATATTAGTGGAGCTTGGGCTCCAGAAAACCGGAAACAAAGATGCAAAAACCATGTTTTCAGTGGAATCTTCCGGTCCAAAAACCGTCAATGAACGATTTTAAAAACAAGGTCTCCGTGGAGTTTGGAGCACAGACAACGGTAAACAAAGTTGTAAAGAAGAGGTTTCTGCAAATATTTTAAAAAAAATCCGCTGCGCGAGATTCTATTAAGCAGAAGTTAATTTCCCGATGCCCGGGGCTCCATTTTCAGTTCTGACCATGTTGCTGTGTTTTGGACAATGGCATGATATGCATAGCAAACAACAAATCACATTCTTTAAAAATCACAAAGAAAAAACAGAAAAAAAAACTATCATAAAAACATCATTAAAAAAGTTTTAAAAACAACATACAACAATCATTTAAAAAAACATATCCTATGTTTCCTTTTTTTCCAAATCATATCAGAAAAATCAGGAAAAAAACATAAAAAAAATACATTAATGAAAAAAAGGACAAAAACTAAAAAACAATTTTGTGGCCTGACATGGCCTGACTTCCAACTGTCAAAACTAACCCCAGTTACTAACCACTTGCTAAATGGGATGATCCTCCAAGTAGAACTCATGGCCTCAAAAGTCCTGCAAGAAACAGCTGCTCAGTCTATCCATTCGTTTTGGATCGGTTGAAGGGACAATTTAGGGTTGAACCCCCGAGATTTCATAGGCAAAAACATGGAAAAACTATATCGTGTCCTCTGGATTTTCCATGAGTTCCCCTTGGACCAATGATCTTGTCTACCAAAAATACAACTACCCAACCATGCTTGCCCCGAGGTGGGAATGGGTCAAACGGCACTGAATGGTGATGATATGTGATGATTATAATGTCAAACATCAGCCAGAATCAGGGCATCATCTCTACCCTTGAAAGGTCATCAATAGTGCTCATGTCAATGGAACGGTTTCAAAGAAAATATACAAGAAAACCATGGGTTTTTCCATGCTTATTCGATGTTGTAAGCGTTTTCCTGTAAATGTTCACTTCACCCAGTTCCACTGTTCATAGGGTTGCTTGAGGGCATTGAAGGGGGGGCCTTAGATACCGTGCATTTTCGCTACGAAACAACAAACTGCATCAAACTGGATGGATTTGGGATGTCAAACTCGAAGACGAAAATCGTCATGGCTCTTGGTCATATGTCCTGCTTCATATTCAAACGGCGTTGGGTGTTCGCACTTCTTGGATATACCAATTGCTTCCCCCCCCAAAAAAAGGAATATTCATCACCCACTGTGACTTTTCCAATAGGAATAGCAAACGTGTCCACACAGCACATCCATATGGATAAGTCTGAAAATAGGGTACTCAAAAGCCCCATCATGTTGTCACTAGAGTGGCTGCAAAATGAGGTTTCTCTATAATCTATAAAGCATATAAATCCAGATTGTTTCAAAATAAAATCCAACAGACCCCCCTGCAACATACACCTGACAGAAAAAGATCGTGAAGCCACCTTGGACTCGGTGAAGTCAATGAAGGCATCAAGGTTCGAGTTAGAGACCTCTGTCGGACTTGCGAAGTCCTTGCCTCGGTCATCCAAGGGGGGAATCCAAACATGATGGGTATAGCAACCCCGAGACCTTTATATAGACAAGTTGGAAATCTGGAAACGACATACCATCCTGGAAACACTGTTAGGTATCTTTTGGGGGGTTCGAATGGTTACTATATGGGTTGATAACCATTCCCCGAGGACTAGGTTTACACTATAGAACTATTGATGACGGCACATATGAAGATGCGAACGAGGAGTTTGCCTGAAGATGGGGACGACTGATGGGACTTTCCCAATCCCAACACAGATAAAGGGATGTAAGCCAAACATTCACTGGATTGGTTAAAGGGAAAATCTACAGGAAACCATGGATTTCCCCATCAAATATACAGGTTTCCTGTAATTTTTCCCTAAACCAACCAAATGAAATATAGTTTTGTGGGTATATTCACTGGGATATGTAACCACCAATATGACTCTGAAAATTGGTGATTTACCACCTCAGTTCAAATGGCCAGTGAATGATAGCCGATTTTCAGACGAATCTAGATGATAAGAAAACAAAGTGGTCATATGAATGGATGCACTACTGGATATGAATATATATATATATATAATATATATATATATATATACACATACATAAAGTTGAAATTAACGCTAAAGTGGCAGGAGTACATGTATATTTTGAGACAAACCCAGAAAAAAAATGCTTCAGCCATGTTGTTGGTTGTACACCCCACTATGTATCTCTATCTATCTATCTATCTATCTATATATATATATAATAATATATATATATATATACATACATTTTATATAATGTGTACTGTATATATATATATATGTGTGTGTGTCAGCCCCTTATGATTGAACACCCCCATTCTATGGTCCCAAACGTGTGTTTTTTTTTTTTTAATTCTCAAGTTAGCCATTGGTTCATGGGGGGTGTTTGTTATTAGTGTGACAGTTTTACATCCTGTATGATATATAGACATGGGGGACCACATATTTTTGTCTGTAATTTCTATTAATCATCCAATTAATGGGGCACCAATTTTTGATAATATGATTTATCATATAATATATATATACATTATATATATATGTATATATATATATATACACATCAGTTATATCATTATATCTCCATGATATAATCTACATATAATATGTATTAACCATCCCAATGATATCCCCATGTTTTGTAGCTCCAGACGCTTCAGCTTTCCCCGCCGAGCTGCCGTCGATCTTTCGAAGGTCCAAGTTGCCATCGGCGATGTGCCTAGGGGATGACATATGGTGGTTTCGATATATGGAGGTACCGCAAAATGGATGGTTTATAATGGAGAATCCCATTAAAATGGATGATTTAGAGGAAATCTCCATTTGAGGAGTGGTCAAAACTTCGGTTGATTGATTAGAATAATAGTGAGTTCTATGGATAACCCTATGAAAATGGACGATTTGGAGCTACCCCCAGTTAAGGACAACCATGGACAACCCCATGGACAACAGCACTGCTGGTGGATCCGAAAAACATGACAACATCTTCCATACTTGCCAAGTGATCAACTTAATTGCGGGACCTATCAGCTGCATACGCAGGATTTTTGGGTATCCTCTCCATGTCCCCCTACTCTTGCTGATTGCAAACATCTCTCCACTGGTGATGCATCCCAGTTGCTGTCTGCTAAATAGCCATGGTGACCCAGTCATTTTCATGGGATACCCGCAGTTGAGACCGTTACTACCCAGAGCCATTAACCAGTTGCTGGCCGGGATAGTTTCCCAAAAGGTATCTTTCTATCGCTTGAGATAAATGTTGCTAACGTGGCGCATTCGAATGCTTGCGCTGATGTCAGCAAACCTTTTGAATTATGAGATTCTTGGAAAAGTCCTTCAAATCCAAGCATTTGAGCATGTTACCACTACTTAATATCATGTGTTTGGATGTCACCCAAGCTGGGTGTATCTGAAAACGGGTATACACTCAACTTATGGCCAACTTAGGAAGGAACATGGTGATAAACCAGTGATGTAAGGGTAGGCCATCTTGAGATAAAACCAAAAGTAGCTTTCAAGTCCAAAAAAGGTGGTATACCATGGTATACCGGAACTTTTACATTTGAATGCAATGTTTTTCATGTACCAATCCCATATTCTACGCTGGTTACAACTCGCGTAGAACCTGCCGTCGGGATCCAGGTTCTTGCTGAATTTTCAGGTCACTCGCCCGGCTCCAAGTAGCTCCCCACTTTTTGGTTGTGGATACAACCACAGAAAATATCATATTGTCATATATTGTCAGCTGTATATATATATATATATACACACTATGATTATATATATATATATGTAACTATATCAACATCAAATACACCTTTGTTGCCATACGGATATGCTTAAAACCATGAGAATCCATCAGGAACCACCATGGCTCGGTGCACTCCCTCCATGCAGCGAATCTAAGGTGCTTTTCCAGCTCCGCCAATGGCAAGCCACGTTGTGCACAGAGCATCTTATTCCTTTCCGTCACGGGCAAGGCGATTTCCCCGACAAAAAAATTGGCATCTTATGGGACTCAGCAAAAAAAACACATGGATCTATGTGTGCAAACGTTTTTCAAGGGGATAAATCCGGGATATATGATCAATTTATATCAATTTGATATATGGATCTGCCTGAAATGTAGTATACAGACCCCAAAATTGCTAGGGTTCACAAAAAATATATATCATCAATGACCAAATGCCATATGAACATGTGTGGAACAAATCATCAACATAAATGGGGAACTCGTCCCAACAAAAGGGATGTAGCTTCTACTCTAGCCAGCGGAAAAAACAAGTATATACCCTCTGGTAAACTAACAAAGCATAACATAGCTATTGAAAATGGCCATGTATAGTTGATTTACCCATTAAAAATGGTGATTTTCCATAGCTATGTTAGTTTACCAGAGGGTATCTAGAAAATCCACCATTAAAAAACTCATTTCCTGAGGGGGAAACCATGGCCTATTGAAATATCTTTGGCCGAGGGTAGCTCTTAGTGCTACGCACAAGAGGCTTCCAATCCCCAGAAACGCAGCGAAACTGCACATGAGATCATGACAGCTGACTGGCCAAATGGCATGGGTATGGCTCAAGTCAGTGGGATACCTGTGCACCGAAAAGAAGCTGCTCAGTTGTTGGACTCATCTTATCCCCCGCTTATACTAGACACCCCCTATGTCAACCTAATTATATATATATTATATATATATATATAAATGGTCCCAAAAATGATTCATCATGGCATGCGACCTGCGAAAATCAAAAACAGAATAGGGCCCGAATCTATAAATTTTATAATCGAAAAGTTGGTGTCGGGGCCACAACTCACAAACTGCAAAACTTGCACGCCGGGATCGGATAAGACGCCATGTTTGATGACTCAAACGGAATCCGTTGAGCTGAACCATGAAACCGAATGTTTGAACCATCAAACCTGGAACAAAACAGGATTCAACCCCCCTAGCCTGAAATACCTCAAAAGATACACTGCTGATAATACTGCCCCATTGCCGAATGGACACTATTTACACAGAAGGATATTGAACAGCTGTGGCAGTGTATCTTCCAAGCGGAAACCGCTGATGTCCATCAACAGCCGTGGATCAACATTGCCGCTTCGCAATGTCAGCACATTTCAGTACAAAATGTATAAAGGTAAACCTGCTTGCCCCATTTAGGAATGGTAGCGTTCCATTGGTAGCAGGGCGCACAAGTCATATCCGGGCCCCCAATATGCACCATAGAAATCCCTTACAAATGCAATTGAGAAACAATCCAAATCATACCAGGACAAAAACGACTTATGCGAAACCAATGTAAAATTGGGTCCACAAGAAATTGGATGGTTTATCAATGCGAAATTGCCAACATCAGGTTCAGGGCTCTCAATTTTGACCCAACCCCAGACCCATACCAATCGTGCGTGGTGCATTTATCTACAGAAATCAGTCAGTTGCGGTCAAGGAATGTGTGCACAATTGTGCACAACGAAGATACACTATAACAATATCATAAATCATGCCGTTTAAAGATATACAAACACTAACATAACAACCCAAAAACATATCGAACATACATTTACATACATTTACCCCTATTTGTGTAGGAATTTACCAAATTCTATCTTAACTTTGGGGTTCTCATATTCTGAATCATGGTAACTCAAAAAAGCAGCCTTCCATATCCTTCCATGGATGTTTCCAAGATTCTCGTCACACAAAGCTCGGAGGTCAATGGTGAGGTATTGCACTTCGCGCATAGATGGCAGCGAAAAGTCACGTCCCTCGTTGCTTTCCTTGGTCGGCGCTGACTGGGAGTCACCAAATTGTCGTTTGTATGGGTTGCATCGTTTTGCCATGGTATGTCGTCTCAATTGCGACTAATATTTGTTAGTACATCCTTTGTTCTCCCTGAATTGCACAGAAAGCATCAGGAAATGTGGAAGTTCACTGTACTGACAACAGTTGATGCTGATGCTGCTGTTGCTGCTGCTGATGATCGTGAACTCCGGTGGATGGGTTTGTGTTTTATAACTTCGCCATGAAGGTCTGAGTTGGTACCAAAGGAAACATAGGAGGAAAACACATATTTTGGAATGGTGTCTTCCCAATTCTATCCAATTCTGCAAATAGTTCAGATAGTTCGGCTACTTTGGGATATTCAGATATTCATCCCTGGTTGGTTAAGAACGGGATTCCCAGTTGGATTGTGAGAATCCTCTTTGAGTTAGTATAATCCCTGAACTAATCATCAGCCAATCACGTTTTATCAATTGTGTCCCCATATATTAATATATAATTATATCCCAATATTCATGGGTTAAAATCAATATAAATGATCGCCAGACCACCACCCTTAAACACCATTAAACACCATTTTAACACCATTAAACACTGACCAAATGCGCTTCTAATGACCCATAAACGAGGCCCCAGCGTCCCATGCCTTCAGCTTCTGTAGAAAGGCTGACCCAACGCGACCGCTACCAATCCTCGCTGCCACGGCGCTCACATGCACTCACAAGGTGGTGCTCCGCCAGTGATGTGAATGTGGAATAGGAGTTGACTACTAAATAGTTTGATAGTGTTTGATATACTGTATCTAACTATATCTAACTATAGTAATATCATGTATAAATAATATATCTCACTATATCTAACTTTAGTACTATAATGTATCTACTAGATAGTGGAATTATCATGATATATCTACAGGCACCATGACCCCGAGAATAGTGGTTCGATATATCTACCATAAACCCAAGTGAAATTGGAGTTATGAAGTTATGTTTCACCAACTTAGCGATTCCGAACTGGGGCACCACCGTTTCGAAGAATGCGGGGGTTACCTCTCTGCTTATCAACCAACCAGTGGGAAAAGGACATCGATGATTGGAACAAGTCTATCTTTAATAGGATACCCTCTGGTACACTAACATAGCTATTGAAAATAGCCATTTATAGTGGATTTTCCCATTTAAAATGGTGATTTTCCATAGCAAAATGTTAGTTTACCAGAGGGTATGGCATGATGTGCCATGATATTTCCATCCACTTCCAGCCCCCAAAGATGGCTTAAGAATTAGCCCATGAAGCTGCCGTCGGTTCAATCCTCAGGCAGTGAATCAATCTGAGAGTCCCCGTTTATGGTTGGTGTTCTGACCCTTCACCAGTTGGTTAATCGAGAAAGACCCATCTCTTGAGGATGCAAAAATATCATTTGATTGTAAGTTGCATCAGAATCACCATTGCATCAGACTCACCATTGCAGAGAACATCAGAGAACCATATCTTGAGGATTCACTTATTATGCTTATTTTGTAACAATTCAGTGACTTGAAGAGTTCGGCAGTTTGGGGATACTTCACCGCATCCTCACCATCATTTCTAGTGTCGTTGTGAATATAGTTATAGCATGCTATAGCTTGATCCAAAAAATTATGTCACCAAACTCAATTAAACTCCTCTAATTGTGACTTCAACTCCCATGTTTGATGGTTGAATCAGCTTGAGTCAGGTTGGATCGCTGCCCCTTTTCGAGTCGGTGACCTCAAAGTGCCCCGAACCAACCTGGCCAAGGCTCACACTAACAGAGACACAGCTCTCCTTCAGGAGAAATGCGTCGTGCGTGCCTTTCAGCGCTAGCCTCACCCAAGAATTCGGACGTGTGGCACCACCAGGGGCACCACCAGAGACCACATGCACTATTTGGGGCATATGGGGATGGGTGTGGATCTGGTATGATACTGATCCATAGCCAGATCTGTGGATGGATAAATCATGGGAAAAAAACATGGATAAACCATCTATCAACTGGTGCAGGATTTTTTCGATCGGCCAGGCCCCGGTCGCTAGTGATTGAAAGCCAGTCACTATCGATCGTGGTTGATGTTCCCATTTGTATCCATTTGTACTAATTAGATCTAAGTAGACATATAATGACATCTCCAAATTATAAACCCATCTGGAGTCTCAAAATTGAACCCCCAATTTCATTGCATGCTTTTCGAAAGGTTGTTAACATGGTCGTGTGAGGTGCATCCCGCGAACGAGACATGGCGGTGAGACGTCCCTGAGCACCACCGAAGCGAAGAATTTTGGGGTCACCCAAATTCAGTGGTTCATCCTACGTTGTGTTTTTTCATATCCCAGTGAAAAGAAGGGGACAATTCCCTACCTAACGAAAAAAAAAATAATCCAATGTTTGATGGTTAAATCCCATTGGGTCCCAATTGTTCATGTTTAAATGCACTGGTAATTCAACATAGCTATTGCTAATGGCCATTTATAGTGGATTTTCCCATTCAAAATGGTGCTTTTCCATAGTTATGTCAACGTTTGACAGAGGGTAAATGCAACAATATCAACATGTTGGTTGGTTGGAACCTCCCAACCAGAGTAAACCAAAAAAAACGCGATACCCTGCAAGTTGGTTTATGAACGATAGCCACAAATATATCTACAATAAAACCATATACAGTTGACCCGGTTATGAACCAACTTAATTGTTTGGAACCACTGGTACTTCGACATGGCTATTGAAAAGCCCATTTATATAGTTGATCTACCCATTACAGTAAGAGCAAGAATCGATCATCCCCTATTTTACTATAAATAGGTGGCGTCAACCATCAAAATATGGTTGGTTTATCATTGCTCTAACATTTGTCATTATATATCATTATCAAACATTCTAGTTTTTTCTAGAAATACACTATATCAAGGAATAACTATATGGGGGAACTATTTATACATGTATATATATATATATGTATATAAACCATTACTATATATAACCACTACTTGGGGGTGCCAAGATACCCTAACTCATCTCTCGAGACCACCGCGGAGATATTTCGCTCGGACGACCCCTGGGCGATCGCCACCTGCGAAGACCGTGAGGCATGTGGTGAGACTGTGGGTCATTTAACCAGCAGGAACGGTGAGTGAACCAGTTAAAAGAGGTAATTTAACCAACAGAATTTGTGATCCAACCGGGACAAAATTAGCTTTTACCAGTGAACATGTTGTTGTTAATGTTGCTTTTCTTTACATGTTTACATTTGTTTACTATAGAAGAAATATATTTAAGCAACAAAACAAGGGAGCTTGGCCAACAGAAATGATGATTCAAGAAGGAAACCTGTACGAAGCAAGTGTGGCAACATTTGGGGAGATACCAGGTTGAATGCACCATCAGAAAATAGTCATGGACCAACACAACATTCTTCAGTGATGCTATTTGATGCTATTTGTGTGTTTCAGACCTCAATCTTTTAAACCATACTGCAAATTGTAAATGTGTTTGGTTATGTTTGGTTGAAACGTGTCTCGAAAAGATCAAAAGGATACTTTTTTTTGTTCAAACAGGTCTCAAATGCTGATCCCCATCTTAACTGTACTTGGTGGCTCGAACAAAAATCACAAGTGGGTTGATTCACTCCAGTGTTTTCAGTGGATGAACACCCTTGACTAACTGGGATGAAGCATTATATAGACTATGACTAATTATAGGTATATTGATTTGTTATTAAATCTATTCATTACCGTTTCTTGCATGGAGATACCCTTCCATTTTGGTACATTCAGGGGATGTTTTTCATTGTAGCCGCAACCAGCTGTGCGCAACACATCCAAGGGACGATGTTCACTTTGGACTGGCCCAAAGCATTGAAGAAGCGGCCCGAGATGCCCGCGTAGTTCTTCCTGGGGGTAGAAACCAGCTCGATGATGGGGAAATTTGATTGAGTTCATTATCCAAAATGAAGATTTCCCATTTAATCATCCAAAATGAAGATTGAAGGTACTTCGTTACACGGCCATGGCAGCCATTTGCCCATGATACCCATGCCACCAGGCGTCATTCCCTCGCCAATCACCGCCAAAATGCTTAGATCCTCCATCAGATTCGCGCGGGTTTCCTGGGGCGCATGGTGAAGAATATGGTGGTTTCCTAAAATGGTGGTACCCAAAAATGGATGGTTTATAATGGAAAATCCTATTAAAATGGATGATTTAGGGGTACCCCTATTTTAGGAAACCTCCATATGGGGCTTTACCCTCTGGTAAACGTTTACATAGCTATGGAAAATCACCATTTCTAATGGGAAAATCAACTATAAATGGTCATGTTCAACAGCTATGTTAGTTTACCAGAGGGTATGATCATTGCATTTTCTGTTGCCTTGTGGAGATAGGTCAGCAAACTTCAGTGTTTGGTGGTTGAATTGTGAAGTAGTGAAACTAACAGGTCGTTCAAGAGTGGTCAAACAGCAGTTACAGTACTCACCCAAACATGGGGGAAATAGAAAAACCGTCCTCAATGGTTGAGATGTAGAGGTTCGCATTTGTTTGAAGCGTGCACATGCAAACATCTGACATACTCCCACCTCAGGTGCTTAACAACGTTTGGCTTTGACAGCCGCCACACTGCAGGGCAAGAACCTATGTCCACTTCCCTTGTGATGGTGGTCGGGTTGACAATCCTGACAAAGCATGGTCTGGCAGTGTGGTGACCATCGTATAGAGCAACTATCCTCGATGATCTGCTCCACAACAGTGTAGTGTACTCACTCATTAGGTCTGAAACCCGCATAGAGAACCACTCACACTCAATCATCTTGCCATGAAACAACATGCTGTCCGCCGACGTAGTGTTAGCGGTTGTCCTTCCAGGCCAACCAACTCTGGTCAGGAGTGGGATCAGAGTGTTGTGGCAGATATGTTCAGCGGGTCTCTTGTAGCGGCATTCTGCCTGGCCATAGGCCATAGGTAGCTTTTTTGGGAACCCACTTCTCAACCAGCATCAAGGCTCGCGTGGCGCACTAGGCCTGGAAAGTTGTACAAAAAAGGCCCCCAAGTTGCAAGTTTCTTTGCAAATCTATCAACCTAGAGACTGGGTCCATGCTCAACCACTGGGCTAGGATATTTTTATCTTTAGTTTGTATCCATGGTATTCCCAAAAGATTGAAGATGGATGCAGTCGATATATCCAACATAAGCACTACATGTCCACCATACACCTTAACACTTAGCCTAGTTTTTTTCCACCAAAGCTAAGGAACATGGGGGGACCTTGCTGAACCGCTACACCCCAAGGTCTCACCAAATATGGTTCTGGTCATCCCATGACAATCCCATCATATCCCAGTATCGTGTGTACCTTCCCTTCAATCACCGTTTTCAACTGGTGATGTATCACCACTGTTTTAGCTCGAGCAAAATCTTGGAAATCACCATTCAAATCACCAGAATCAATCATCAGAATCACCATGCTGTGCTGTAAATTCCAGGGGCGATTTTTTTCAAAGCTCGGCTCTCTTCCGACTCCGAGTCTCGGTGTTTCGGGCAATCTCCAGTTGGAAGGCGTCTTCTACGGCCTGATCCGAGGGAAGGCCAGAAATGCGGTGGGGAACGCGGATTCCATCGACGAATGAAAGGAAAGTTTCATAGTCTCATAGTTGTTCAATATAAATGTTGATCATAGATACATAGATATCAATACCTAGACCCTCCAACTACAACCCCAAAAATGGAAAGATACAGAAAATATGAGTTTAACAACCATGTAAAGGGTACTTGGAGGGTCTAGGAATATAGATATTGATCACAGATATTGATCATAGATATTGACCATGGACATAGATTTTGATCATAGATATTGACAGTAGGGTGATTTAATGGTGATGTTGATGGGGATTAAAACCCATCCCTCAGTTAGATTGATAGGGTATTCCAACAAAATCACCATAGTTGGTTAAATGGTTTGTTAGAACTTCCTATTTCTGTTGGTTAAATCCCATTAAATCTCAATCATTTGAGAGTTAAATCCTATGAGATCTAGAAAGATCATTAAAGTATATCACCATACTATAGTAGTCCCCACGAACATAGAGAAGTAAAATCCCAATAAAATAGTGGTAAATTAGTTGGCTATCTTTTTGGGGTAGTCTTGGTGGATATCCCGCCAGCTTTTGATGGTTCAAGACTGCACCAATCCCCGGGTGTTTCCGTAGCACCTGCAGGGCCAGCTTTCCATCCGTGTTCGCCACAGCGACAGAGATGGAATGCTCCGATGAACCCTGGCCATGAAATTCGTCGGCCCGTTGTTGGAAACAGGGGCTACACGGCTACACCCCCCGTTATATCATGTTGATATATGGTTAGTATTCCCAGTTACAATATAATATATGGTTTTATATTGGGGATCAAGCTGTTTTGGACGATTTCCCAACATATCAAATGAAGATAGATCTTCAAAGAAACCAACCTTTCTGAGATAAAAAAAAAAACACCATCACAGGGATCCCAGGTACTGGATCCGTGGCTGGAAACCTCCATGGCCTAGTTTGGGGATTTTCCAACTAGCCACTTCGATTACCAGAGTATAAATTCCCATGGTAAATCCCTAATTCCTATGGTACGAGTACATTTGTATGGTATATAACCACTCTAAGTTTTTTTAGTGCTACAAGTAGCCACGTTTGGTCGCATCGTAAATCCTATGCTTCTCCTCTCAGCACTTTCTGATGCCGACCCCGCAGCCCACAGGAAGCCCCTCCTGGGAGGTAAGGATCACATTGACCCCCACGCTGGCGAGAGCCGCCATGAAGCGTTCGGCCACGCCGTGGGTGCCTGGTGCGGGGTATGTGGCAGGTCCAGGATGGAAACCCCCAACGTGAAGATAGAAAAAACATGAAAAAGCAAAGTCCTACTAAAATGTCTGATGAATGACATTTCTATCGTTTTTTTGGGTTGAAATGTCCGATAAGTTACTTTCCTATCTTTTTTCAGGGTTAAAATTACTGGTAAATTACTTTTCTATCTTTCTTGGGGGTACTATGAACTAAATACTATACCTATCAATAATGTCCAGAAAAGTAGATCAGCCAGTCAGTTTGGTATATATACATAATATATATATATATACCATTTCTCGTCATTTGATACGGTTTGGTGGACGGCCCCTCTTTTAATCAACCACTGGGCAAAAGGACATCTATTGATACCTATACCGTCCATGTAGCCATGGTATTTGCTTACTGTTTATCTATACGACGGATCATGTGGTGTGTTTTTGGCCAATTGCAAGTACATAGACCAGATCGAAAACAAATAAACATGAACTCGTACCGAAAAAGGGTGCAGTTCCAGTTCATCAGTTGTTCGCTATTTACCAGAAGTTACTACCTCCCAACTTCTGGTGGTAGTCTTGGTTATTTCCAGAATTGCCCCAACCTGCATGATCTGGATGGAAATGATCAAGGCTCAACTCGTCACCAGTTCTTATTTCTTTGGCAAATTGTCATTGAAAGATGTGGGTCCATTGCACCTCCATGTTTGGCCTGCCATATGCGCAGCTGCACAGAATGTATATAGTTTGATAACAACATTTAAAATCCTCCATAAAGTTGCTAAGTCGTGGTTTCCCAGCAAAAAGAAATGCTATCCTGGCTATCCTGCTATCCAGCTTTCCAGCGACCAAGCCACCCATAAAGGATGTCCCCGTGATGGTGATCAGGCTCACCTTCCTTGGTTTTCTATGTGCTATCTCTTGGGATCGAAGAGCAGTGGGTTCCAGGATCATTTGGAGTTGCAATAGCCACCTCACCTAGGCATTGGCCTTGAAATACCAATCAAACAGATGATTTTGTTTTTTTTGAATCTCCAAGGGCCTGGACATGGGTCATTCATAGCATCCAAATCCGGGAATTCATGATGAAAATGAAGCGTGTCATACGTGTGTCTCAAACATTTGGGTACCCCAAAACCATCCAAAACCATTGGTTTCCCAAAAAAGAAATGACCACTTTGGGATGAATTTGAGGCCCCGTAGTTTGAGATCCTCTCCGACATACAGAGAATGGAGGGCTCTGGTGGCTCTGCGGCATGGCCCATACGGGTGCCGCCAGCATCATGTGGTCAAAACCAGAAATGGGGATGTACTCCAAGCAGGGCAAGTCTTAATCTTAAATTAGTTTTCCAAAACCAATTGAATTTGGAAAAGCAGAAGATATGCCATGTATCACATGGAGAATGATTTATAAATATATTAGGTGTTTTTTCCTGCAAATTCATGGAATTTGTATCCTTTTTTTTTGAACAACTGCATGAGTTTGCGCCATGGACCCAGAAAATCCAGCATCTGACGTTTCTTCCAGGATGTCATCACAGTTTATTTTTTCGGACAATTCTATGAAGAGACTCCAAAAAAGACTCAAGCAGAATGGATTGTCCATGTGTTTTGTTTTCATATTGAAAAAACAAAATCCCTCTACCATCCTCTACCACGACTTCTCGAGATGCTCGATGGAAGTGATGGCCTTCACCGGCATGTTCTCGTCGATCTCATCATCCTGCGACCACGTCTCTACGTCTGGGTCCCACTTGGAAGCTCCACGAAAAGTTCGCAAAGTTCGTTTGTAACTCGAATAACTTGGGTTTAGAGTAGATATATTATGATATATCTATACTTAATGGGGGCTATAAACCCACTTGTAAGTGGGGGGGAAACCACCTTGTGAAAGGGTTTACCTTCTGGTTATTTAACCGTTTGATATGGTATAGATGGCTCATTTATATGGTGAAGAACTAGAGTGTATATTCTATTTCTGGGTTCCCCAACTAACATAGACCCTGCTAGTTTTGGAGGCTTGGAAGACTAGTTTCCGTGCCGAAAATGGGCGATTCTTCGGGAAAGTTCAGCCGCTGCGAACGCAAGTAAATTCAGCTTCCAAAATGTGTGGGTCGTTTTTTTTTGTTGAGTTGTCCGGGGGTTACTACTTCATGCTGGTCGTTTCATGTGGAATCCAATCATGGACTACCAGAAAACCATTTTAGGTGTGCATCCCATTTAGCAGGTGCCGGCTAAACGTACTATTCCCCAGTTGTATATGTAATATCCCCAGTTGTGTATGGGTGCTAAACAACTTACCAACTGGGATGCACAAGAAAAACCAAGGAGACCCCGGTAGTGTTCTTAACATTCATCAACCATTCAAGGGCTGCTGAACTCCCTGTTGCTGGTGAAAGTTAAGTGCGCGTCGGAATTTTGGATCCACTGGGCAAGCTTTCAATCTAAGATTCATAAAACTATTGACTTTCCACTCGTTTGAACATGTTCCCAAACATGGATTAATTATGAACCCCAAACAAACTGCTTCACGCTACAAACAATCTATGGCACTGCTTTATCAATGTAGCTCTGGTATCCAAGTCTTCGCATATTGCCATGTACTTACTACTGATTCAGAACTAATTAAGTATAGTAGTAGCAAGTATACCAGTACTTAATCCATAATAACTAAGATTAGTTTCATCTGATCATATTAATCACTAGTTGACATATCATTTCATATTAAGTAGCAATTAGCTACTGTAAGCCACCAATGGACAATCTACCATTTTAGTTCTAGTGGACTTTCAAAGGTGTTTTTTCCTATTTCCTATTAAAACCTCCAGTTCTAGTAGATTTTCTAAGGTTTTCCAATATTTTCCTATTATGCTCCCATTAAACCTTCCAGTTCTAATGGATTTTCCAAAGTTTTCCCATGATTTTCCCACGTTTTTCCCATGATTTCCCAGCCATGTGGATCCTGGTCGTCCCATCGCAGGATGGCATCGCCGCGACCGTAGACGCGGGTGCCCGGGTGCGAGGGATCAAAGACGTTCCTTTCGGCGTCGCATAGCCGTGGGGATTGGATGGGTTGTATAATGCCGTAGTCATTGGCTATTCATTCGAATTGATATCACGGTTTTGTTGCTTTCGTATCTTTATGTATCTTCGAATATTGTGTATAATTATGTATAATTACGTGTAATAGATAGTTGTCAGTTATATATATATATTAGATATAGACTGGGTATGAAGCCATCAGGAAATTTTATATTCAAACTTCATATTCACTTGGTAATCTTGTACAGAGAGACACATCCTGAAAACTAACATAGCCATCGAAGATCCACCATGAATGAAGATCATTTCCGAACAGGAAACCATGGATTTTCCAGATCTATGTTTGTTAAGGGTAAGACTCTGTAAAACTACACAGCCAAACAATTTCCCCAACGTCCTCAAAATGAAGCTAAGCTAATCATCCCATGTGAAGAAATACACCCCTGGATGCATCGAGGCACATGTCAATGTCTTGAGTTGATCAGTAATGAACCCATTGTCTCCACATCTAGCCACTGCACCACCAATATAACTTGCAAAACAAGAGAAACTTACGCAAGGCCTTCTCGTTCTCGGGTCAACACCCCCCAAGCATCTATTGAATATTCTTATGCATGGATGAGCTCACCATGTTTGCTTTTTGTTTACCCCCACATGATTTGCTGCTTCAATACCCATTTGTGCTGCTATATTCTCACGACCCACCATCCCCTGCTCACTTTTCATACCATAAAACACCTTAACCGCCAAACAAACACTTGAACAACATTCTTCCATTCTATACATAGCAATCTATGTTCGCACATTTCTTTTATCGCTCATCAACACCGAGCACACAACAGTCCAAATGAACATTGAATGCAAATACATATATATGAATTTGTCTGAACATGGGGCACCCCAAAATCTCTTGGTTCTCATGATATTCCTTATTGAAGCGACCAAACGTGGGGCATGCCCTGTTTTGAGACGCACCCATGAGTGTATATAGAAAAATGATGAAAAATGCATACGCTACCTCCCCCACAACCAACCATTTTCACATGCTTGATGGTATTGGCACTGTTTTTCATGAAATGATAATTGCGAGTTTTAGATTTGAGCGTCAAAACTGCAAATCACACATCAATGATTATTTATCTATGTTATATAGTTATATACATATATACATACGTTTAATTGTAATTACCCATAATTTGCCCTTTCCCCCATCCGCATCCGCGTGTATTCTTCAGCCAGGCGTCTTCACCAGCACCGGGATGCGTTCCTCGATGCAGGGCACCATGGCCGAGGGATGCAGCACCTGACCGCCGAAGTAGGCGAGTTCCATGGCCTCGTCGAAGGTCATACCTCGGCTTCTGCAGCACGGGGATGATGGCCGTTGACCTAGGGGAAACCATAGAAAAACAGCGGGAAAAATGGAGAAGTTCATGGGATAAAAAAAAAAAGGAAAAATCATGAAACATGCTGGTTGAAGCCATGGAAAAAAAAGCCATCAGCTAACTGGGTGATTTCGGATGATCTCATGGAACATGTCATCCAATTCAGCACAGAAAACATCGGATTTCCATGGTGCTTCAGCAGGGAGTTCCTTCGCCCTCAGGATGACCCAGCGAATCCTGCCCGGCGGCTGTTGATGGGAAAGGCTTCGGGCACCTGTCGCGGGTCGGCGGTGTAGACACCGCTGACGTTTTTCCAAAAGGTCACCTGGGAGAACTGGGTTTACTAAGACACCATGGTTTATGAAGCCGGGATAAACATATAATATCATATAATATCATATAATATCATATAATATCATATAATATCATATAATATCATATAATATCATATCATATGTATATATACATATTCATAGTGGATCTATATAATATTATAATAGAACATGTAGTAGAGGTGATATAGTGGATATTGGATGAAAAGGGATGATATTGGGATCTAATCTTATTGTATGAAAATTATATAATGTTAGAATTACTTGGACATATCATGAAATATCATGGGGATATACTGAGAATATCATGGGAATTTGGGATGTAATGGAAATATAGTGGGATGTTAGCAAGGCAATATCGGCAAAGCAACTGGTAAAGCAATAGTAAAGCTACGTATATCAATACCTTCTAATGCGATCCAATAGCAATAGAAAAGCAGTAGGAATCCAATACATAGCAATAACATTTGATGATATTGGAAATGATATCGTTAGCCGCCAATTTTACCACAACTTGGGGGTATAAACATGTACAAACCATCTACAAATCTGTGATTTATTATTGCTTTATACTCACATTAACCTGGATTTTATGGGGATTTGAATGAGATAATCATGGAAATCATGGAGAATAATGAAGGTTTCCCCAACAACCACAAGGTTTTTCTCGGGGATCCAACTGGGATCATGGGATGATCATTGGAATTTCCCAGGCTGTTGCCAGATTCGACGGCCCCATTTTGGGGGTGTAGGTTCCCTGCATCAAGCAGCATCCGGTGCTATTGCTGGGGACCATGCTGCTGATGATTGGACCCGGCCCTTAATTGGGGACATACTTACATGAGTCTAAAAAGCCTTGAAGTGCATGCCAAAGTGAGTAGACACAGCTTTGCAACTTTTGACAAACATTGATCAACATTCAAACTCACTTAGAGACAAACAGTGATAACCAATGAATACCAATGATAAACAACATTCGAACTCACTTAGAGACAAACAATGATAAATAATGATAAACACCGATAAAAAAAAATCAAATCGCCATCAAAAACAAATGTGACTTTGGGAGTGCAGTTGTAGGACGGTGACCAGCCATCCGCCATCCTCTGTTCGCGTCGAGGTGCATTGGACGCATCTAAAATCTTGGCAAAAATGGTTGCCTCAAGCAGCGACAGCCAATCCTTCTACGACTTGGCATGGGTCAAACCATGTAAAACCCGGGGGACCACAGATTTTGGTCATGTTTTCTCGTATTCACATGTATTGACCATCTAGTTTTTGGGGTACCCAATTCTTCAACCTACATCGGGTTCCCGGTTCCCTCCATTCAGATGTTCAGTGCAGAGGGTGTCTCGTTGACCTTTCTCCACTCGCTCCAAAATCTGGGTTTGTCGGAAATGGAGTGACCCCAACCCTAAAGGATCAATGCCTCAAGGTTCCGTACCGTTCCCACCAAAAAAGGATTTTTTGGGGTCTATCCCATTTATTGACAAACCCATATGGTCGGAAATATGACACTGGCCCTCCGCTCTAAGTACCTCATCATGGCCAATCTTTGATTTGCACTTGTTTTCAAAGCAATGTTTAGATGCATGTCTATTCCCCTGTATGTTTTTGCAAAATCTTGCCCATCACGTATTCACGCAATCATGGAACTGCCCTTAGACCTAGGTTTATCACGGTTGGATCATGGTCTTGAATTTTAATTATGATTGGATTGGACAAGAAGAAACAAACAAGAAACATAATTAAGACCAATCTATCGAGTATTCGCCAAATTATGAGATTCTTGATCATTGATATCCCCATATATCCCCATACTGGTTGGTTATAAGTGCCTATGTTCCTGCGTTAATTCCATTACTTCCGAACTTTTTGCTGGCTCATTACTTCCCTACATTTTGCTGGTCAAATTCTCAGTGCAAATTGCCCAAGCCCAATCATCAATCCACCACTTTCCACCACTCTCAGTTTATAAACCCAGAGAACTATAGATATCTCACGAATTCTCACGATATGTCTACCATAAACCCAAGTCTTCACCGAGTAGTTCTCAGAAATCATCCGTGTTTCCCATTCAATCTCCCTTCTTGTTGGTCATCTCCTATTACATCCTAATTTCCCAATGAAAATCACATAGTGTTGTCGATGCATCACCCATGAACGTGGTCATGGTCAATCATTGGTAGTCCACAAAAGAATAATCTTTTGCCTGCTATGTTTCTTCTCCATTTATACCAAAAAACTCAAGGATCGTCTAACTCCTATCGTTGGTGGAATTCCATCCCCTAACCGCAGGACTAAAATATGTCATATGTGTTCATATGTCCCAACTGGTATTCCCCTAGCAACGAAAAATGGACAAGAACCATAATGTGGGTAAAACAATCATCAACCACCCAATTTGGGAATGGTTTATACAACTATTATACAACCTATTTATGGTGAAGTTGGGGATGGTTTATGATTGTTCTACCCACATTAAGCAAAATAATGGGGATGTGGTGATTCATTTCCAAGCGACCGAGTAGTCGGAGCCACTTCGCTTCAGTGTGGTGGGCCTTCCAGACATGGTGCTGCAAACGAAGCCAGTGATGATGACGAAGGGTGAACCTTCCTGGGAAATTCATAGCTGGATTTAACATCAAGATATCCATACAAATCAGGGGATTTCAGCAACAAAAAATGGTGATGTGAATGGGGAAAATGGGATATTCTAATATTTAACAAGAAAAAGTGGTGACTTTGATGGGAGAATTGAAATATCATGCGATTGGACCAACACGAATGGGCATTTTACCCAACCACGGTGGGATATCCGGTAATCAATGTGGCAATGGACAATTACCCACCGATAGTTGATTTGCCTGTTACTATAAAAGCTCCATTTAGTTCTTGGATTTTCCAGCCCTGCCAGCCATGCTCGATTCGAAGCGAGATTTTTGACCATATTCCATGATATTATTCCCATTTTTCTGATGATTTTTGAGAGTTCCACAGCAGTGTGCACCCAATACGGCCATCCTGCTCCTCGCCAGGTACATCATCTTAGAATGGGAGACTTTCCATGTCAGCCATGTTTGATTACCGGAGGGTATGTTTGCTAGACGATGCACTGGTAAACATCTCATGGACTTCTATGTTTCGACTCTTGACTTCCAAAATGGACAGAATCAGTCCTGTCCAATGCCCTGCAGCTGAGTCTCTTTGTCGGCCAGATTGTTCCTCGCGAAGCGGCTTTGCGTAGGTCGTTAACCACTTACTGGTTGGGTAGGGTTATAGTCATCCCCCATAGACCATGGTAACCCACTATCATAACCAATCAAGCATGAATTTTCTCTCCATGGGTCAAATTATTCCCAAGGATTCCTGGGTCGCCAGAGTATCTTGGCGTGTTGAATTCTCCATATATTCTCCCATATCCCAATATATCCCACTACATCCCATTGTACCCTGAGTATATCCCATTATCGGTTGTCCGCACCCTGACTGCATCCTCCACCTATCTGAAAAACCATCATGTTCATAGTTGTGACCTCCCTGTATCTTCTTGTTTGAACTCGCTTCAACCACCAAGTTTGATCCTCGAAGCCCTACCAATCCAAGGTTTGCCAAGTCCATTCCAAGCTTCTGCCACCATCGCTCCAGTCTTTCTGCCGACTCGTCCCAAAATGGCTCAATGGTGTCCTAAAGCCAGGCGCGGCTGGATACTTTGCCAAGGCATCAAGGGGTACTCAAAATGGATGGTTTCCCATCCACAAAATCCTACAAACACTGATAGTCTGCATCTTTTTGTGGATTGCAGCAAAAAAAACGTAGCTAACTAATAACTAATAGACTAACTAAGGTACAGAATCTTACCATATTTACCAGAGATTTCCAGCTTTCCCACGTGTCCGCATCCACTTTGGGTGCCAAAAAGGCCCAGGTGCGATGGCTGTACCCTTCTCGCCCAAGCCTGGAGCAGCTTCGCTCAGCGCCACGGCAAAGGGGCGCTTAGGGTCAAACGTTGTTGTGTCGTGTTTGTGGTGATGAAATAATTTCACATATAGTCTATATAGTATATTATAGTATACTATTAGATAGTATGCTAAAGTATGCTATAGTTCGATGGTGAAAAAAAATCAAGAGTGGTCAAAACTATTGGCTGGCGAAACATGATGGTCATCCTATTGATTGATAGCCAATCAAAACCATGCAATGTTCAGCCATTGTAGTCATCAAAACTATTCAAAACCACGAGAATTGGCTGGTGATTTCTAGAAGTATCCATCTTTTTGAAGCAATGGCAAGTCTTTCTCAGGAGGGACTACGACATCTTCAGGGCGATGGACAAGTAAAATTGGGCCAATCGACCAATTATTGTAGTGAGTTTGCTACCTGGAAGGTAATGTCCTCAGGCTAAACCCAATGCCAATAACTCTACAAGGTGAGGATGGTTTATAGAACCCATGTGTGGTGATTTTGGGGATGGTTTGCTAAGTTTGCTATTGGGTTTACCACACTACTTGAGATGTCATGTCTGTTGGGGGTCAAAATTGTGTGCACTATATAAGCATTTGCTGCATTTGGAAAAGTCATGTGGTTTGCAAGGCCTTGCGTTTTGACTCATACTCTCACAAATCCTTACGAAGTACGTGGGTCAGGTTTGGTGAGGTCGCAGATCGATGCCTCAACTGGGACCATATCCCAATCCATGAGATCGGAATCAGTAGAAGATCACGTCCCATACTTGGCTAATTTGGTTTATAAGTAGGAGGTTGACATGGGTTTATGGTAGATATATCTAAAGTTTATGGGGGTGACAAGCCAACTTATAACTGAGGGGCACCACCTTGTAGCACACGGATTAGCATCCCCGAAATCACCAGATGGAAGTGTCCTAAAATGGAAATACCCCTTAAAATCATCCATTCTATTTTCGGATTTTCCATTATAAACCATTCATTTTGGTATCCTCCATTTATGGAAACTCCGAAATCTGCATAGATTGTCCAGTCACCAGTCCCCAGTCCCCGTAGTCCCCGTGCCTGACAGTGGTCCGTCTGGCACAATGAGCACGTCTCTGGCATCAATCCATTCCTCCACAATGGGCGATCAAGTCAACCATAATCCCTCGAAATGGGGATATAATGGGAGATAATTAATTGGATATTGTCTATGTACCATGTATATATATATATATGTATACATATATTATATCCAACAGTAGCAGGCTAAAGATGGGCATCTATGGGCATCTCCATCACTTGAGCTCACGATCCTCACCAAATCAAGAGATGCAGCTATATAATCTTATTGAAAACAATGTGGATAGGACTTGGATTTGTTTGAATCCAGAACAAGGATTATTCTCTGGTAATCAAACGTGGCAAATGGGCATCCCCTATAAATGGAGGTTTTAATGTAATGGAAGAATCATCTATAAATGGGAGATGTTTCACTGCCACGTTTGATTACAAGGGTACCAAACAACGATGACTTTTTTGAAACATGTTTCAATATCTTGTGGCCATGATCATCACAACCTGTCCCCACCAAATTGATGTAGTAGCAAAGTGCCAAACAACAATTCATCAGAAGTCCGCGGCACAGTTCCCAAATGTTCCAAGCGGCACTGCCACTCTGGTGTTTCACTGTACAATATGCATCATGTGCCAACCTCTCTAATTCGATACTGTTGGCCGGATAAAAGGAACACGAACCATGGTGGATACTTCTGCAGGTAAACTTGACTAAGGACGCAAAACACACGTCAGTTTTGAGACTCAGAGGCCGTGATTGTTGTGAGACCGATTTGAATCACCCAGCGATTCATCCAAACTTGCTATTCCTCTTTCTGAATTTCTGGGGGGTTTTCCATGTAGCTCATCAAAAGCTGCTTTGGTACAACGGCCGTCCATGGGGAAACGTATACGTCTTTAAAGACGCCAAGGATCGCAAGTTGTACCAACGGACTTCAAGTAGGCCTTCCAGCACCAGGGCGTGAGTCACATTTTCTTGTTTGGCGTCAAATACTTTGCCTTTCCTGCATCTTACTGGTTCTTAGTACGAAGGGAATGGGAAATGACCCATAATATGAAAAATCGTCCCACTCCCCCATTCCCTACTAAGCACCAGTAAGTCATTGTGCATATCACAATATATCGCGCTAGTTGCTCTGAAAAAATCTGATGAGCACCTCCTCACACAAATCTCACATCGTATTAAGATGACTAGATCGTCTCTTACTGATCGTTGGCGCCATCTCCATGGTTGCTGGTTTGCTGCCTGCATTTATTAGCGATGATGCCTTTTGTTGGTGATTTGTCATCTTTCCTGAGCTGTTCCGTTGGATTCTATATCACAAAGTTTCAAACGGCCACACCAAATCGCACCGATATGTCTTGGGCTTTCATCAGTTTATTTATCATTGTTCATCTAAGGTTTATCTATTAATTGTAAGAAATTGTCATTGTTCATATTGAGTTGATTTTATCGTTGTTCATTTACAGTCTATCTATCAATTGTTAGAATTGATTGTTGTTCATATTTATATCAATTATTTTTAAATTGTGTCAATGGTTCGGCTACTGTATCATTTCTGGCTATCATTGTTTTATCTTTCATAGTCCTATTGAAAACAGCCAATTGTTTGGATACCGTTGGCTTGGTCAACCCTTAGGTCCTCACAAGTGACGTCATAACCATGAAAAATCATTGTCCAATCATCCAAAATCAATTCAGAGTTCCCCAGTTCAAAGTAGTTGTAACAGCATCGTATCCCAATCATATTAGCAAACATATCTAAAACTCACATCTGTCAACTGGAATGTTGTTCCTAAATTCGTTTGGGCTTTAACAAAGGGTATAATTATATACCACCAAATGTGATGTTTTTGATAGGTTGATAGCCATATTTCCCATCAAATGTAACCCCATTTTAGAGGATTATCTTCCGGACTTACGCAAGTAATAATGCGTGAATCCCAGCTATTGATGATGAATCCCCACTATCCTTATCATAACTTATAACATGGTTATATAAACATCATGACAACCCCATATAGAATCAAAAGCCATGATTCTTGGTCAATTTCCCCATTCCAGAAGCAGATCTGGCTGACAATCTTCCTGGGCCCTGGTCATGTCATGGGTGTCCGCAGGCGAAGCAAAGAAGTCACCCATCAGCCAATCCAATTGGACCTCCAGCCATGATCTCACGCTGATGATGCGCTGGCATAGATGGCGCAGCTGATCCTCGAATCGCCCTTCCATCCTGTCAAGGCGAATCTCGATGCCAACTTGGAGAGAACACCGGCGGAATCCACATGACTCAGGTGTCTCACCATCGCCGGTTGATTTCGTGCGGATCTTCAGTGTCCAGCACTAGTGTTGAGCTCGATGCGCTTCTCATATGTGGTAATAAGCTGGACAATATAGCCATTGAATCATATATATTGGAGGATGGTCATACCACCCTCCATAGGGATTGAATGAGATTAGTCAACAATATATATTATACCCATTATGTATGGATGCCCATTGTGGAATGGATGACCAGACCACAATATGCGTGTAACTTGACCTTGCTGTAACATGACATCCCCATTTTGTTGTAGATATTCACATCAACTATCAGCATGTTCATGAAAAACTCCCTACAACGTGATGCCATTCCAAGTGATGTTTGTGAGTTTTTAACCCCCATCCAATGATAGATATATCTACTATACACCCAAGTATAACTGGAGTATACTGGAGTTCTGTTCACTAACTTAGCCTTGGAAATCCATGTTTCCCGCAGTTTTCCCTAGGTTTTTGCTGGTTTTTCCCAGCATTTTTTTTAGCTTTCCCCCCGCCACATCCTCCATCCCCCATCCCCCCCGGTTGAAACACCAAGGCACCGCCAGAGTCTGTGCGGACCAGACCTCCCCGAGCCCCGCCACGAGTTCCAACATCTGCGGCGGCACGCCGCGCATCTTGGAGGCGGCCAAGAGCATGGCCTGCACGGCGTCCTGGTCCTGACGTTGGACATGTGAAATCTGTGGTTTATGGTTAATAAAAGTTGATAGAGTTCTTATATGTTTTTTTTTTTAAATATGTGTGGTTGATACATGTATATCTATGTATTCATATTTATTTAGTAGAGTTTAAATCCCAAGCTTTACCCTCTGGTAAACTAACATAACTATTGAAAATGGTGATTTAGTGTGTGGATTTTCCCATTCAAAATTGTGATTTTCCATAGCTATGTTAGTTTACTAGAGGGTATATATGGTTTTATATATGATTTAAATATGTTGATAGAGTTCATACACTTTTTTTAGTCAATATATGGTTGATATATGTATATGGTTTACACTCTGGTAACATGAACGTAGACTCTGCCAGGGGTTGGAAGATCAATTAGACATTTAGAATGGTGCATTTTCAGGGTCTAGGTGAATTTAGCAGAGGGTATCAGATTCTGAAAGATCATATATGGTGTTATATATGGCTAATATATGGAAAATATATGTTGCTAGTAGAGTCCATAAATGGTGTCGGTTAACATGTATATATATATATATATACAATATGTATATTATATATATATACATATATATATATATGTGGTTGACAGAGTTCATATTGATGTTTTTTTTAGCTAGTAGACTGGCTTGTATAACTATAGGTTGACAAAATTCATATGAATGGCTGTTAGTTAATATCATATAGTTAATATCTGGTACGGTATATATATGATATATTGTGTATAATATGTATATAATGTATACAATACACAAATATCTTAATAAACTTCATATTGACACTTTTAGTACCCTAGGGTAAACTGACACAAATGTGATATGGGATAATCCCATCCCAACAAAAACGCACATACTGCAACAGCAAACAACGGTCCACACCAACAAATGTGGAGCTGTCTCATTCTTGTCTGTTTGGGGGTTTATGTTTATGTGACGCTGTGACACTCCAGTCCCTTTCCACCATGTCACTATGGGAAAAAGGCGGCAATTCTTACCAACGTTCCAACAACTGCATTGGCCGATACTGTGCAGAACAATGGGACTTCCATTCAAAAAACAGTTGTTCAATTCAGAAGACACCTTGATGAAGTTACGAGTTGCCCAAACTATCTTTCAAACATGTTGTTTTCGAGTGTCACATGAACAACTCATCCAATTTTCGACCTCTCTCAAACTTGACCCAACTGAATCGACACAAAAACTCGTGCCTTCCCATCCAATTCTCCGGGTGAGACATGGCGGATTCCTGTCCTGTTCGATGTTTTTGATCACTTGATCCGTCAACTCTTGGTGGTCTGGAACCTCAGTTCCCACAGGGCAGATTTTCGCCCCTTTGCTGTGCATCTCTGTTGGCAACAGCTTCATAAGTATGGTTCTTAATGGTTACAAGACATGTTAAAAAAAAATAAATTGTGTGATATGATTGTATAATGCTGTATTATGTTGTATTAATTACTGTATAGCATAGTTACTTTTTTACGATGCTTCATCATACGGTGCTGCAAACTATATTGCAGTGCCAACAAAGGAAAAGTCCAATCTTGGGACCTAATTGAACAGGGTGGCCAGCGACTTCCAGAACCTTGATGCCAAGCAAATCTTCCTACTCCTGAAATCTGGCCCAATCAGAAATCGCCATCAAGTATGTTCCATGTTTCATGATGTTCCATGATGTTATTACACAACTCCATCATTTTCTCCACGGTTTTCCCCCACTTTTCGCCACATCTTCCCGTTGAAAGCGCGGCACCAGCTCCAGGAGGATGGACTTCTGCCGCTGGGCGGCGGCCGTCAACTTCTCGCAGGACTCCTCCACGCTGACCTGCGACAGCTTCCCCAGGTGGTTCACCGGCAAAAAAGGAGGTGAACCAACAGAAATGGTGTGGATCTACCCAAATGACCTATAGTTCATAGTGTGGATCTACCCAAATTATCCCAAATTATCTATAGTTCATAGAATTTACAAAAGCCAACTGAATGGGAATTCACAAGGACTTTTCACCACTAAAAGGATTTCATGGTGATTTACTGGTGATTCAACTACGGATGAACGAAACAGGGTTTATGGTGACGACTAATGCGATGAATCATGGGATTTGCCAAGATGGTGCCCAAGAGTCAGCGAAGTTAGTGATCATAACTCCAACAACTTAAGCATGATATGGGTCTGTCTGAAAATGGAATATACCCATAAAATGGCCATTTATATATAGGGATTGTTTTTTTTGGCAGATGGATTTAGGTACCATATTTTCAGAAAAACCCTTATGTGGATGTTTATTCGTATTTGATATTAAAACCCATGATATCTATATATATAGGATGATATTAACACGTTAGGATATATCAGATAGTTTACGAATCACATTTTTCTTTGACCAATCCCATATTGACTTGGCCCTGGGAATCGAGATTCGAAATTGCCCTTCTGCAACGCCCAGTTGGACTAGGAATATCTCCCAGTGTCTCAGCATTCCCTGATGCTGCTCTGGACCAACGACCTGATGATGGTCAATGAAGATGAACTTCAAGCCTTCGCGTTGAATACCCACTCTGATGGCTCCACTGGGCCAAAGTAAACCGGGAGAGTCACTGTTGTATCGATACCAAGAGACTGTGTCGGGAAGAGTCACTTGAAGTTCTTGCGCTCTTTCTTTGTCTTGTTTTTTTTTTGATAGGCCTCTTAAGGATTGACCTGTACTCTCGCTAGGAAGTTATCGCCGAATCGTTTCTTGTGGACAAGTGGTGATATTCTGTTTATAAATCACCCTATATTGGGGTATTCCATACTTATGGCTTGATTAAGTATCCCATTTGACATATCTCTGGGGCATTAAGTATCCGGAAGGTTGTAACATTGGACCATAGAACTCTTATGGTAGTTCAAAAATAGTTGTCGGGAGTTAGTAACATTTATATAATGACCATGTTATGTTGACGGATCTATAGGTAAATTCTACGGTTTATGGTAGATATCGGGTTTACAGGGAGTTACAAACCAACTTATGGGTTATTACCAACTTTAATAGGTACAGGCTTTACATCCCAAAATTACATATGAACTTTGGATTGTTAATGATTGTTACCATATGTCTCAAGTAGCAATGTTGCATTTATGGTAATATTCACATACATATATATAATATATATAATCATATATGTGTGTATATTACCGTATGTTCCCAACTTACTGTATTATCTAGGTATGAAACCTATAACTATATATCAACGTGGTTATTTGGAATATAAAACCATCTATCTATCTATTTATCTATCTATCTATCTATCTATCCATCCATCCATCCATCTATCTAGCTATCTATCTATATACTTATATATACATATATATTAGCTGATGGGCTACTTGCAACCTACGTTATTAAGTATACGTTTTATATCCCGAAATCATGTACAGTATTGACAATACGGTCTTGGCAATAGTTATAGGTTTTGATTGTTTTGTATTTTAGATCAAATGGTTGATATATGGTAGGAATGCAATTAGCTCAATATCACCAAACCACATCTTCAACCATGAGTATGGGATACATGGGATAATTCCTTTTAAATGAGAAGACTTACTAACCACCTCATCAATAAAGACTATTAGTTGTTAGGTGGTTTGTATTCCATGAAGTCTTCCAAGTGCTTATTCACATCAATGACGATGTAAACTGCTCCTCCAAGTGGGCCCAATATGATCAATTCTTCTTTAAAATAGGCATACCCCCCAAATCATCGATGGATTTTCCAGTCCAAACCAGCTATTGGGGATCCTTGTAGAAAAATGTAGAAAACCCTAGGGTCCCACCAAAGCGGATCAAGCGACCAGGGAGGTGTTGATGATGGACACCAATGCATCAGTCATCCCTCCGGCGGCTGACACAATGGCAGCTGTGGGCACGTTCTTGCCGTCCACCTGGGACAGGGACAGGCGACATCCGATGGTTACCACCAATTTTGGATGGTTGAAACATGTTGAAAGCCTATAAATCATGGCATGTGGAAACCACATATCAACTGGTGCAGGATTTCGAAACCACAGTATGTTGGGTTTTGAATGGTTTTGATATATGGTTTGATTGGGAGTATAATCAGTATATGGGCCCTTGTTGTATGGAATATAGTTGGAATAACATGTCAAACAAATGAAGGCAATTATACTGTACATATATGTACATAATGTATTATCATCATATAATACATGGCGATATTTATGGATATGTATAGGAGATGCCGCAATATACATGTCATGGATCACAGCAATCATTTACGAATTGGAAAATCGCCAATGAAATCCATGTTTGGTTTCCATGGAGATCCCCATGAGGGGGAGTCCCCAAGATGTCAATCGTGGTACGATCCATCTGGAAAAATCATCTACTGTGATAATCCAAAGCTGAAATTTGCTGAGTGAAGATTGCTAGTGTGATGTAGTCTGGGAATGCTAGTAAATCAATAGGATCCGCCATCAGGAATTGACGCATAGAAATGGATAGTATAAACTATAAACCATCAAAATATGGGTGGTTTATTAATTGTCAAACTTGCACTTGTTGTGATTTATCTTCATTCCATGTCTTTGGTGAAGTGAAAAAAAAAGATGAGTAAACTGAATTATCCAGAAACCATCCGTGAGGATCCATGAGGAAACTATATTTAAATAGCTTGATGTAACTATTTGTTATTTGCATAAATGAAGCTATTGAGGTAAAGTCTACACACCGGGCTACCAATGGACCGGTGCCATGAAGCCAACCTTTCAGACATATTGATGTGAACTTTGGGAGCTGTAGTCCCTTGAGACTTCAAAGGTAGACGCAAACTCATCAAGCTGCGGAGAGCTGGAATGATGTGGACATCTTGATACACTTTTGACGTTGTTCCGTTGAACTTGTTTTTTTGGGACTTTGGGTGGTCTGGTTAAACCCAAGTAGATCAGTTTCCCAGATTTTCCTCTCTGATGCTTCCCACGGTGTCCCACGGTGGTCAGGATGAGGTAACCAAAACAGCCAAGTTGCTGCATTGTTCTTGGACTCCGACAGCAAAAGATCTCCACCTCAAAGGGTTGGCCGAGAGAACTAACTTGGCGAAGGGATATTTTTAGGCCGAGCTAAATCTGGCTGAATCAGAATTCACTAAGCTGAAAACAACTGAAGCTATTCGGGCATGATTGCCCACATATACGTATACTATATATATATATATATATATGAGTATACCATCATTCCAGTGACATTGCCGTGAGGTCAATATAAATCAACCAAACGGATGTCATGTTGACCACAAATTGGTAGTTTATACCTATCCTCATTATTATTGGTCCGTTGAATTGATGCATCTTCACTTTCAAAGGGTCACTGCATATAAAAGCATTTGCATTTGCTTGATTAACTAAAGTCAAGGAAAAAACACAGAAAGTTGAAATCTGGCTACCTCATGCTACCCACGAAATTGGATGATGACTGCTCAACAAAGGGACAAACTTCCGGTCAGAGTGATCTTGATATGATCCCCAAACCACAGCATTATTCAAAATCGCACTCACCGTGTTGGATAGTCAAGTTACCCTTTGGTATGCATCTATTAATGTAGAATCTCCGATTGCTATGTTTGATTGTCGGAGGGTATATCATATGTGTGCCAGTTACATGACCACATCATTGGAGTGTTTCAGCAGTGTGTGCAAAATATGATTATAGGATATTATAGTGTGATTTCCCAACCAACTATTATGTATAGCATGTGCAGTGTAGCTATACTGAGATTGCCAGAGGTCTCTACAATCGGCTTACACCTAGACCATCGGTGGTGTCCCAGTATCCCCCTTAAAACTTCTCAACTTCACCATGAATACTTATACAACCTTATCATCACCATCCAACAGGGGACCGGGCAGGGGGGCGCATCAAACTACACCAGGGCACAAGTCTTGTAGAGTTCTGCATCGTTCAAGGATGCTCCCCCGAACCTCACGGAAGTTGGGACGATCTGGTTATTGACGAAGGTGGCAGGAAGTTTTCGCACAAAAAAATGGGATGTATCATGATGTATCTTTGACCCAAAACAGACCCAAACAATGCACTATTTCTGAGACCAGCAAGTAGGAGGTTGCAGTGACTAACCAACATTTTCGACAGATGATGCAGTGCCATCTTTACATGTTTTGGATGTTGGCAAGTTGTAGTACCCGGGTGCCAGTCTCTCGGGATTTCAAATGGGTAACTCCTTGCAACAAGCAGCTTGAATATCAAACATTGCCCAAATTAGTCAAACATCATGAAATAATTTTAAAAGATATTCTAAGCACATTCTGAAAACCAAGTGGTGTGTCTACAGTTTTTTGACCCTGCGAAACACTTCGAAACACCAACGAAATCATTAGACCACACATTCAGGTAGAGACGATCAGAAAGAAACAAAAACAAATCATTGTGGCAAAACCGTGGTCAATCTTCGGTAGTCCACAAGAATTTGTCATCTTTTCCTATGCTTAATGATTAAAATTGTCAGTTTATGTATATATATATATAAGTACTTAGGAATGGGACCTTTGTTATCCATTAGATATAGCATATAGATGCATATAGCAGCAAGAAAAATCAAAGGACTAAACTACCTATCCAGTTGGAGGATTCTCCATGACAACTACTTGGGCAAGGGATAGGACATGAAGCCCAGGAGCTATGGTGAAAAAAAGTCGAGCCGTTCGGCCCAAGAAGTGGTTCTAATCAATACATTGTAATCCACAAAGGATTCAACGATTGTAATGGTGTAGACAATAAATACTTCGACACACCAGGTTCATATATGTTCATATTAGATATGATTCTCATCTGCAAGTCAACCGGGTTTTTGTTAACTGTCGTCATCCCAAATGGGGTCATTTTGCCAGGCAACTTGTGGACGCCCCACTTGAGTCCATACTTCCTCCAAGCCTGTGATAAGCATCGGAAACTTGACCATCTGGGCAAAAAAAAAGCCCTCCTGTAAACTAAGAGTTCGATGTGGAAAGCTCACCAAAGAAAACTAGAAATTGTCCAGATCTTTTTGTACGTTTGGCCCAGGCTTATATTTAACAAATAAACCATCACAAATAACTGTTTGTTTCTTCTGAATTTTCTACCACATAAATAACCATCAGTTACACGTGATTCGGTCGCAACATGACTGCCCGGTCCAGGCAGGTCAGGGTCGTGCTCTGGTGGATGAGCCAGGCGGTAGTTGAATGCCCACTGGTGATGGTAAAACACATGGGAAGATGGTTTGAATCCGGAGCTTTTGAAGCTGCGGTATGCGAAGAAGTGACTGACAACAACAGTGACTCATGACAATCAGATTTAAAATAAATGGGTGAATCTCTATATATATATATATAGACATCAACCATGAAAGGTGACACATTCTGCTCTTGTTTAGGTGCCTTGTGTCCATGTGTCCTTTACTATGATAGATAATATCTTTTCTCAATAATCAATGTTGACCCATGCACCTTTGGCACAAACATTTGTTGGCTAAATCCATTCCATTTAAGCAGGAATACGATGCTTTTGTTATTGGTCCTTGTCCTCTCTTCACGTTGACCCGTAAGGGACCGTTCCCATTCTCTAACGCTAATCTGAGACAAGAGAATGTCTCAGGTGTGTTAGCGGCTTTCATTCCCTCCTGCAATTATTCTTCACTTGAAGTCCCTCATCCAAAATATTGATGAATATAAAACATATCTGAAGCCACAAGCCAACCCATTAAGCCAGCAAGCTCTTTGTTTATTGTATATATGTACATATGTATAACTGTATATAACTGTATGTAAATGTATAGGTATAAGCATATGTATAAGGTATATTTCTGCATGTATATACATTTATACATGTTGCCATTTTAAGTTCCGCAAACATTGCTTCGTTGAAACTTGTCTCAGCATTTCTCTGAGGTTCTGCCATGCCATGCCCCAAGCTATCAGCCACCAGTGGGATCGCTGTATGCTGTCATGTTCATCACTATCATTGTCCACCATCAGTAAACTGTAAGTAAGATTATCGGGGAAGATGTATATGTTAACATTCATTGGGGATAGCGGGATATACATGAAAATCAAGATGTAAATCACTATTGATAACATTGTTCATGGTAATAATTGCATCACGAATCAGTATGATCATCTTAAAATTACTAGTATTCACATATTGTATTCTTATGATATCATTACTATTATATAAGTCCAATTATGTACTATTCTAAAATCCCTCCGGTCCATCAACATCTGGAGTCGCCAACCCCTTCGGAAAACCTCCCCAGTCCACCTGCTTCGTCTGCGTCTTCGTCTCTGGCGGTGCATCCGTGGCCACCGATCTCAAGCCCCGGAACGACGCTGGCCGCGCGGCACGTGCGACGGATCTCCGTGCCCCGCGGCGCCGGAGATGGCGGACTGCTCCACAGGCCGCCAAGGTGCCTGAGGGGATCATCCCATGGATCGAGGGTTAACAATATCAGATTCCCAGGTCAGCAGGTTCCCTGGGATGATTGTAAATCTTGCTGTAACATGCTGTAACTATATGTTTTTTTCTAGTTTTTCTAATTAACCAATTTCTAAGCGGGATGATCCTCCAAAGACTATGTAGACGCATGCTTGTAAGCCATATATCCATAAGTTGGGAAAAGATATAACCCCTAGAACCATAGCCTCCAACCACTAAGAGTTAGGGGGTTCTGGGTTTTCGGGCTTTCGGGCTTCCGAGTTTCCTATCAACGCCAACACTACCATGTCTGAGGTATACCTGTGTTTAGTTGACCCATACCCATATCACAACTTTTTCAAATAAGACTAAATCCAGTAAATCCATTATATAATAATATTGGTATGATATTACTACATATACACTACCATTTAGACTCGTTCTAGTTGGCTTCAAACCCCAATTTTGACCCATACCCATGCTTTCCCATTGTCACACCTGCTGACACCACGGAAGCAGCAGCACCACTTGGAGAGCTGCTGGCGGGGTGCTCGGGCGCTCGAGTGGAACTGGGGCTACTCAAAACTGGATGGCTACCTCGGGTCAAGGGACGAGATTCAATCGATTTGACTCTCATGTGGTTGGGAAACTCTTGGCTCCTTACCTCCCTATTTAGCAGAGAATATAAGGCTATAATATAAATATATATATATACTTATATTAGTATATTTTTATATATCGATACCCGGATGCTCCTTATATAGCTCCCTCCGTTCACCACTGGATAGTTCAATCATGGCCAATCTTAGATGTCCAGCAATACCAAGACCTTCAGATGACTGCAGCAATCGTGGGCATTGTTCATTGGTTGATATGAAGATTTGAATTGGTCCATACTCCCAGTTAGTAACTTTAGTTTTCCCCTTTCTGCCTACCATCCATCCACGTAATTCAACGAATCTACTGGGCACTGCGCAGTCATTGTTTCAGCTCAGTTCATGGCGCGTAGTCTTCGATACACTTCAAACAACTGTCCAAAACGTTTGGCTGGTCTCAGGTTTGTAAAGTTTGTCTATTTTCTTGGAAAAAAAACACAACTTATTAGCCAACCAACCAGAGTTGGGTTTGTCTGAAAATGTGCGGGAAAACTGCAATTTACCTTTTTTGAAAAAACGGTTTTTTGGGGTATTGGGGCCCGATTTTCAGAGCCAGTTTGACCCAGAAATTCAGGCCCAGAGGCTTGAGAAGGTGGGCCTCAAAGTGGCAAAAGCCACGGACGCCATCTGCACGACGACTTTTTTGACCCGGCTGCGGGCCACCAGAGATCTCTGTGAGCAAAGCTGCTGCGATTTACGTTGCATTTTTCATTGGAATGTGGGTAAACCCAATGATAAACCTACCATTCGAGAATGGTTTCAATCCACCACATTCATGGTGATTTTGGGGGTGGTTTATTATTGGGCTTATCACGTGTTTGGAGACTTGAAGATCAAAACTGGGCTTTTTCAGCAACAGAAATTGGGATGTCATGCAGCAATATGTGGATTCAGCCAGGTCAGGCAACGTTGGTTTGCAACTAGGGTCACTATTGAGTGACGGAGAGTCTTCAATGATGGGTTCATAAACCAATTTCTGAGGGTCCACTTGGTAAGTTCTTAAGTGACCATGGTCAGTAGCTCAACTAGAGGAACTCCCCTTGAAACTGAGTTCCAAACTATGAGTCTCTGGAAAAACGATATGTCCGAATCGATCCAAGTCTGAAAGCAGGTTTCAAGCATGACTTCCCTCAGAAAACCATCATTTCGAGGTCAAAGTTAGCCAGCCCCAACATGGAAAATGCGTAAAACGATCAGAAAATTGGACCAGTCCATCTTGTGGTTCCCTTGGTTTTTGAATCCCAACCTTCGAAACGCCAAAAAAAACACCACTAAGGGCACAGCTGGATGGGATGCCTCAGGGCCGGGTGATGTCGGACATGCCCTCTGGTTATTGAACATAGCTACGGAAAACAGCCCGTTTAAGAAAAATTGGTGATTTTCCAGTTCGCTATGTTACATAGCCAAAGGGTCATATGGGTCACAAGATGTTGTAATCTTCAATCAGCGAATCATAGAGGTGTATCATGTGTCAACGGATTTATCCGGATCAACCGCTATTCGGAACAATCTCATCTCGTACTAAAATTATTTACACACATCCCATTTCGTACTAAAATTTAGGGGGTTGCATATATACAGGGGAGAATTCAAATATAACATGTCACCACCCTGAAAGAAGGATGGTCAGGTGACTTAATGGCTGGTTTCCCTTCGCATCATGGAGGGATTGGCCTGTGAGGGATGACCTGCCAACGGAAGAAACCAAGAAATGTGGGCCCAAGGGGATATAACTCACCTATAGCACCCCCCCCAGGATGGAAAAAATAACCAGGTTCTTCAAAGATCTTCAAAGTGACATTTTTGAGGTGGCTAAGTGAGCCTTTTTGGGGTGACCTCGAATTGGTGGAAAAGGTCACTTTGAAAAACCAGGAAGGAGAAAGTATTTGGGTGGGTGTTACGAAAAATAGAAACACATAAAAACACATTTGAAACTAGAGGGGTCGGTTGACTTTTACCAGTATGCCACTGACTTTTAGTGACCATCATTCACCCTGCTTCACTCGGGGCAGCTCTTCAACCACTCCCGAGGCCGGTTGCAATCCCAGAGGCCAAAGGCAACCGCTGCACACGCCATCATGGGCTTTCAGCACACGGTAGTTCTTGCACTTTGCCCAGTCCCAGAACCTCAGAGGATCTTTGTTGATGGGCATGGCGAAGAAAACATGACGTTTACGAAAATCCCCTAGTGGTTAATAATGGTTAATATCCATGAATAGTGCTGAATACCAGTGGTTCATAGTTGGATACTTGATAATCCCATCTCCCTAATATCGAATATCCCCTCCATATGATTCCGAACAATGATTGGATCCAATACCAAACCAATGTTTCTGGAAAGTATTTGATATTATTTGATATTAGGGGGAAAGGATCACACGCCCGTGGAATACAACATACCTGAACTATGCCCAACTGTTGAAATCACTGGCATCTGGCTAACATTGCGGTGCAACCGACGTATCCCAAGCCATCCCAAGCCTATACAGGTCGCGTGGACATGTTCATTATCCCATGGTCAATCTCTAGTAGTCCACAAAAAAAATCTCATCTTTTGCTGCTTGGCGGGTGATTTTCCACTATGCAAAAGAAAAAAACAAGGATTCAACTACCTATCTTGACCATAAATAGTTGCATTCAAGGATTCAACTACCTATCTTAACCATTTTATCTTAACCAACTACCTGTCATAAATTGGATTCCCCCAGTGTTTGTTGCTTAGTTTCCCACCTCTCCAGTGATCCAAGGAGCCAAAGCTTGCCATCGGCATCGCCGGACATAATCCATCGGCCATCGGCCGACCAGCCAGGCCTTGGAGGTGAACAAAAACATGTGACGAACGAAAAAGACATCTGGGATTTAATGGGGATCAAATAATGGGATTTAATATGATTTAAATGGTTAATTGATGTTAATTGATTAATAGATATATATATATATATACATATGGAGGTTTCCTGAAATGGTGGCTAAACCATGGTAAACCCCCAACTCATCCCAAGTTAGAACATGACTTAGTATTGAAACCCAATGGTTCAAAGGGGATCCCCCATTAAAAGAAATTGTGAACATCAGACCATGGGATTTCACCATCAAACATGGACATATATCCCCTGAATGTGTTGGGAATTACCATCTGGTAAATTAACATAGACCCTGAGAAAAGGTATTTTTAGAGGAAACTAATCTTCCAATTCCTATCTGCCAGGATCTATGTTAATTTACCAGATGATAACCTCTGAAAACTTTCTGGTGCTAAACGCAGGGAATGGGGCAATGACCGATAATAAGCATTGATTTCATCATCCCAGCAAGCCCCATTCCCTACGTTTGGCACCAGTGAGAAAATGGTGGTCTTACCAAGAATGGAGAACATGGGGTTCCACCATGAAAAATTCTGGAGGTAACCAGCAAGAGTGGGGATACACAAGTACTCAAAACAGGGATGTGCCCAACGTGTTTCGGTCGATAACTCCATATTTATCAATTTTTGTGGATTGAAGATACCTCATAACCAAAAATGGCAGCTGAATGTCAAGGATGCATGAAGCGACAACTGTTGACTCTGGGTCAACAACAGTGGCCAAACAGGAACGATGCATCAACAGAAACACACTTTTACCTGCCAATACCTAGGTAGTAAAACACGACCAAACCACCTCGTGAAATCTGTATTAAACATCATTTCACAACCATGTTGAATTACAAAAGATAACAACACATTAAGATACCACATGATACAATTACAAGTAGTGGGGATTGTGGGAGCATTCGTCAACTCCCATGAGATCTGCAAATTTATGCTGGGGTAGGACGCACACCAATGTACTGGTTGGAAGACCTCCCTATCAAAATTGAGAGAAGACTGGAGCATTGAAGCACCCATCTAAATCCAACCAAGACTTCCCCAGATATCTGTGGGCAAAAATCCAAAGATGATCAAAGATGTTTAGTGGGGATGTCCAGTTCGCGAAGCGCGACAAAAACCATTGTAAGCATGGAAAAATGGTACCCCCTAGTTACAAGTTGGTTTACTACCCATCGAACTATAGTTCAAATCACCATAGACCCTAGTTACCCGCCCGGCAAGCCAACGAAATGGAAAATCCACCAATTGTGTTCCCATGAATATCTGCATTTATAGCGGATTTTCCCATGATTTTCCGGTATGTTTTGATTTTCACATATTTTCCTATGTTTTTTTTTCCCATAATCAATAGGGATTTCTCAGCCGCGTTTGAATACCGGAGGGTAGACCACCTTAGCGAACGAACTGGTGACCATGGCATCCTCTGGCCAACGAGCGACGTGATGGCATAGCCCGCATTGAGGTGGCCCTCAGCAAACGGCAAGGCTCAAGTATGATAGGATCCGAAGGGGATTCAAATGCGTTCTTGTGTTTTGCTTAATGTGGTTAAATATATCTACAGTATATCCGGCTATATGTATGTATATATGTATGTATGTATGTATGTATGTATGTATGTATGTATGTATGTATGTATGTCTGTCTGTCTGTCTGTCTGTCTGTCTGTCTGTCTGTCTGTCTGTCTNCAATGTATGTCAATGTATGTCAATGTATGTCAATGTATGTCAATGTATGTCAATGTATGTCAATGTATGTCAATGTATGTATGTATGTATGTATGTATGTATGTATGTATGTATGTATGTATGTATGTATGNGTATGTATGTATGTCAATGTATGTATGTATGTATGTATGTATGTATGTATGTATGTATGTATGTATGTATGTATGTATGTATGTATGTATGTATGTATGTATGTATATATATTCTGTATATCAACATATGAATATCATGTATACAAATGTTAGTTAGATAATGTTGGATAATGTTAGATAACGTTAGGTTATGTTAGGTAATGTTAGATTTTCATAGATTTTCTAAATTTTCACATGTATATATTTATATATATACACATATATTTATATGCATGTATGTATGTACATATGTATACATATATATACTACATATGTAATATATAACATTTGTATATGGAATAACTAACATGACATATTATCATGGCCGATTGATACATGACAACCGGCATTCCCCAATTATAGATAGATGATACATGGGTAAAATCCAGGTCTCGCCTTGAAGGTTTTGCGCGCAATGAACTTGAAGCGCCCAAAGGCCTTGCACAGTGGGCACCAGTTGCCAGCCATCAGTTGGTTGCAACCATACCTTTTCATGGTTTCTAGATGTAGAACACCCATGGTATTCCTAGAAAATTATCTATAATTGGAGGATACCGGAGGAATTTCCATGGAATTTCCATGTCTATGTGAAACTGCACAAAGAATACAGTAAGCCCATGCCATTATGATCCTATTGTGGAGTATCAGTGGTTATGATAATCCCCTATATATTGGATAGTATAAGCCCCTAAAAACATCGACCATCAAGGGTGTGTCAGCCACTTTTCAAGTGGGTTGTAACCATACCTGGTTTTGTACAGTGTGGTGCCCCATCAAGTTGTAAGTTGGATTGTATGCACCCATCATACAACTATGACTATATCTATCATACACCTCAGCTAGCCTTGCTGTAAACCAGCTTAGCAAAGCATGGGCCATCACACTTTATGAACATGTGCTAACCCAAGATCCATGATGAATCATATTTGTCCCTATTAAAGTGACCATACACAAGGCTTAAATGCAAGCGTGTGGACAAACGTGTCCAGACCTCGAAGCTTCCATCCAGCCTAAACGCCTTGTCCTGGACTCATCATCTATTCTTTGTTTGACCTGATTGCTATCAATTAATTTGCTCATGTTTACCCTATGATGAATTGACGAAAGAGTCTTCATCTTCAAAAGAGTGCTATCCAGTGCGGGCAAATTCTTAGAATACTTTGAAATCCAATTTAACATTTGAAGGCGAGTTTCTGTCGCCGTTTGATTTCAACATTTGCCAAATACACCCCAAAAATCTCACTGTTGGCTAGCATTCCACCATTACTTGGTAAACTTTCTGCCCATGTCGTGGCCAATTTTGGATACCCTGCAACAAACAGCAACATAAAGACACATTGCTGTAGATATCCCATTCATGGCAAAAGTTTGCTTGGTACGAAACTGCAACCACCTAATCACCAATCCAATCTCCCCTTGTCAGGCATGCAAGGTGAGGCCCCTTCAACTGTGAACCAAGTTATGAGCGTCAACTCAGCCATCATGCCATAAATCCCACTAAGTCCCCATTTCTTGTTGGTCAAATCACCATTTTCCCATGGTTTTCCCATAGTTTTCCCATGGTTTTCCTATGGTTTTCCTATCCTCCACGGAGGCCTCGTTTCCCAACGGTTTTTCCGTTCACCTCGTAGGCGATGATCTTGTTGTCCATCGACTGACCAATCAAGTACTTCTCATCCGGGCTCAGGACGATCTGACGTTTTTGGGGTCTTGCGAAAAAAACGGCTAAACATAGATATGAGAACATAAATAAGGATTTAGATACACCATTAATATATATATATATATTTAATTATATATGCATACATATATTAATGTGTATATATTTATGTGTTATCTGTATATATAACTATATATACATATTATAAATATACAATATTATACAATTATCTAATATACTAATTGAATCTAATTGATATAAATGATTTCAAACTTTTAATAATGGTCTTAGCATATCTTTTGGACTTTGGTTTGCTGTATCCATGCTAGCTATGTGGTTATCTGGGAAGTGAAGGGAAAAGGAACGCAATCGACATGGTTTTGTCCGGCAGCCACTGCCATCTAATCAGGTCAGCTTTCAAACTTCATCAGTACCTGTGATGGCCACTGCAAATTGGTGTTGGCGTTGTAGCCTTTTAAACTATGGGCCGAGGTTACCCCAAAGATTGGTCCGTCAGTACTCCAAACGACCAACATGTTTGATTCTCTTGGTCTAAAAATGTCTACCCTCTGGCAATCTGACCTAGACCATCACCAGCAATCGACACATCATCTACAAATGGATGATTTTGCATTGCCAGGTTTCATTTCTACTAGCAGAGCGTAAAACCAGTGTAAAAACAATTGTTTCAAGGTAACATGTATTCATTGTTTGATGGTCAAAGTCTAGTTTTCCATGGTGAATTTCCTATGTTCATGGAACAAATCCACATGTCATCCCATTTCTTCCCATACCCTCTGGTAAATTGACAGTTTGCTATGGAACATCATCATGTTTAATCGGCAAATCATCAAACCAAATAGGCCATTCTAAAGCATACAAGTAGCTATGTGAAATATACCGAAATGATGACGATGGCACATCCCCAATATGGCTATATAGAGTTATATCATCCAACTTTTACACCATGACACATACAATGTGGGGCCCCCCATTGATGTGAACGTTGGTTTAGTTTCACCCCATGAATAAAATAGTTATAATGATCAAAACCACAGTTATTAGAGTTACCCTCTGGTAAACTAACATGGCTATTGAAAATGGCCATTTATAGTGAATTGTCCCATTAAAAATGGTGATTTTCCATAGTTATGTTAGTTTACCAGAGGGTATAAACCAACTTAGCTATCGTTTGGGGACCTTACATTGTATCATCCCAATTGTGCCTGGGGAATCGAATGCATCGTTGGTTCCGCCTCGAGGCGCGTGCAGGTATGATGGGGATGTAACCAAGAAAATCTGGGATATAACAGGAACCGGGATATAGACATAGCCAACAATATGACTGTACATGTGTATATATATATATATGTATATTTGTATTTATATGTAATTAGCTGTGTCTGAAATGGGGTCTTTATCCCATATGGCCATTCTAATGAGAAAATGTATATCATATTACTATAACATATATATATATATATTATAATTATATATATATATACGTATCCATATACTGTACATACATTGTCAGGCAATCCCAAGTGGGCCATACCCTCTTGCAGCCATTTCTTAACATCTGCTTTCCGATCCGAAATTTCAGACTTGTCAAGGGGTCAAAAGGGACCTCGAACCCCCCCAAAAAAAAGCCATCTAATTATGGCCTAAGAATCTGGGATGTAAAATGCAAGTTTTTGAGACCCCAGGGTGTTGGATTGGAGGGAACAGGGCCTTACATTGTCCCTGTTTGACCAAGTCACTATTTGAAATTACCACAACGATACCCATAGGGTTCACGTATGGAATATCTATATACCATATCTCTAAACTAACATATACCCTAGGTGGAGGGATGGTACCTATACATGACAAAATTATGTTTTATGTATATAAAGGTGGCAAATAGTCCAGTACCCTTGCGCATACGGGATACGATCGCCATTTTTTATGGCCAAGTCACTGTGCGTGTGCGTGTTGCGGGTTTGGCCACTTGCTGCTTCAGGATAGAAGTTCGACTCTTAAAAAGTACCAAACAAATCCATTCCGGGCTCTGAACCAAGTGATCTAAAAAAAAACACCAATTCGAGGTCAGAGTGAACCCCCAAAAAGAGTCACCGGGTCTCTTAACCACCTGATTTCCAGGGTGATTTGGTCATGATTTCTGTACCATGTATGGCGAAACTGGTTCACAACACAGCCCCCGGGAAACGACAAGAGGCGATGTGTTTGATCACCACCGGGATGCCAAATTCCCATAAGAACATCCTGGGTCCCAAGGCGACCATCAGGCTGTAGTAGGGAACTACTGGAGATGTTTACTGGTTTATAGTGGTGATTGATCGTGATTCATGGTTGATTGATGGTGATTTATGATTGATTGATGGTGATTTATGGTTGATTGATCGTGATTCATGGTTGATTGATGGTGATTATATAGAGGTGATTTATCATTGATTGATGGTCATTAAGGGTGATTAATGGTGATCTATGATTGATGATTGGTGATTAATGGTGATTTATGGCATGGTGATTAATGTACCTCCGGAGTGTATCCTCCGGTGAGTAAAACATGGTTTGCTGGACAATCTCCATGTGTAGATGAACAATTCCCAACTAGAAACCTACATTTACAGTGGATTTTCCATGGCCCTGTTTGATGACCAAAGGGTAAAGGTTGATGATCTTGGGAACCACATGTGGGGTGTGACTCAAAATGGCCATCTTAATCACTACGCTTAGGGGTATTGTATTTTGAGACAACCCCAAATGTTTGGCGAAATAAGCATCCCATTTTGCGGCTCCCAACTTGATACTTATACACACTTATAATCACTTATACACATATCTGCTGAGTGTTTTTTTTCGGTTTATTATAGGTTTGTAGCAATTCCCAAATTTTCCTAGAGGCAGCTGACTCTGATCCATCTGCCAGGAATCAGAAGGACTGTGTTGTTACCAGGTGCTGCTCCCTAGTTGTAGTAGCTACAGTTCTAGTTTAACATAGTTGTGATAGTTGTTACTGTAGTGTCTACAATTGGTTTATATTGGTTTATTACCCATCTGACATGATTTGAATATAGCTATACTCACCATTAATAAAAACCAAGTTAGCCTAGTTGTTTCCACCAACTTCGCTAACATTTTGGGGCAGCACATTCTCCACAGGTCGTTGAGACCCAAACTTCTTATCATCAGAAGACGTCAGCAAACCTCGGCTGCATGAGAAAATGCCGTTGCAATCGGAGGATTACCCTCTGGTACACCAACATAACTATGGAAAATCACCATGTTTAATGGGAAAATCCACTATAAATGGCCATTTTCAATAGCTATGTTAAATTACCAGAGGGTACACCATTGGAGGTTTGGATGATGTATTTTGCAATCAATCAGTGACAAAATGATTCAGATAAATCTGCTATTGCTATGCCTTTGCTCTTGACATGGTGACAAGACTGGCCTGGGACATTCGTCCGTAACTCGGAAGTGTGCGAACTAAACTTCCTTCTTCTAAACCAATGGTCGAATGAGTATCACATGGCATTTAAATCAACTCCTGGCCAATATTTCTACGCTCCAGGCGTTTGCCATCCTCACAGATGGTCACGGTATTGACTGCTCCCATGTGCTCATCGTACTCCTGGCTGATAAGGGGATGTAGAGGGTAACATGGGCCACATCTATCATTCTGCTGAAGTAGATAGAATATGGTATCTTCAAACATATTCCCAGTTTCATTAGTAGTTGTTTTTTTCCTTAGTTGTTTTTGACATTTCTAGATTCTATCTACTCCAGGACGACTATACATGTTGGTTGAGTTTCCCTCTGGTAATCAATCAGGGCTGGCTGGAAATCCCCGAACTACATTAAGGTTTTAATTAATGGGAACATCATGTAATGTAATTCTAAAGTTTCCATTGCCATGTCTGATTACTAGATAACTCACAACATGTTTCTATAGTTCTCTATCTACAAATCTAACGGAATACCCATGTATATGAAGACAACATATCTACAGCACCATATTCAAACCTCTCATCATCTATCTCCGACCCAATGTAGACGTTTCTCAATATACCTGTGTTGGAATTTGGTTTCACATGTTCCAAGAAACAAATGCAACATGTGTAGAAGGCAGTTGTGGTGAGTGTTTAAGTTCTCAGGTCAGCCAAGATTCGTGGTACCCAAGGTTCAATCTCCATGTGTTCAAAGTCATTATCACCTACTTCGAGAAGAACCCTACTTAGTAACTGCTCAGTGATCGTAGTTATAAGCCCTGAATCTGGTGCCGTATTTTGCCACCTATTGCCATCTATTCCTGTGATTGCTATCCCATCCTGTCCTGTCCTATCCAAACTTATCCTGTCCATCTACATATCTGATTATTTATCTATCTATCTGCAGATAGATTCTATCTATCCATTCATCCATTCATCCATTCATCAATTCATCCATTCACCCATTCATCCATTCATCCATTCATCCATGCATCCATCCATCCATCCGTCCCTCCCTCCATCCATCCAATCCATCCATCCATCCATCCAGCCATCCATCTACCTCTCTGTATATATATATATATAATATACTATACCATTTCATACATACTATATATAAATATTATATATAAATATTATATATATATATATATATGTACATACAAAATACATATGTATACATATGTATGTATATAGATGTATATAATCCGATATTATTTATATCTACATATAAGCAAATAAATCAATATATATATATATATAACACATATATATATATAATCATATCTAAATGATAATCCCATGAATCGGGGATATTCTAACCCCACCTGCACGATTTCGCAGGTGTTCGAGTCCCATTGCACCGCCTCACCATGGGGCGAAAAAACTCAGGGTGGATGCAAAGACCACGGGCTCCCTGTAGTAAGTTGGTTTCCGAACTGTAGGTAACTATGGAGTACTATAGATTACTATAGAACATAGTATTATCCATAGTGTTATCTAGGTAGTATTATCTATAGTTGCTCATGAATACTATGGATATGTATGGAGTAAGTACGGCTCATAAATCTATATAAATACTATGGAGTACTATAGATTACTATAGATATATACACCATGAACCGAACTTCGCGTAGTCACAAAAGAAACTTACTCTTACAAGGGACTCATCGAAACAAGAAAGCTCATTTTGCATGAAGTCATGGCCAGAAATTGAGTGTGTCCCCAGTGTTGAGAAAACAACATACACCAACACAACCAACAAACACGACGCAAAATGCCCTAGCATCGCACTCTCGGGCACTATGTGGATTCTAAGTGAGCCCAGTGTTGAGGTACCAAACCCACATAGTCAGTTTCTGTGCGAGTTCACATGTGGTTTGGCCGCGCTGAACACTGTACAATGTGGTGCCCCTGTCCGTCGGTCCGTTCAGTTCTATAGTCAAGTTAGTTCAGTTTAGGGTGATGAAACCACTCCAGTCTGATGGGTAGAAACCTGCTCTATAATTGAAATTAGTACTGGGGGGATCTGGAGGGCACCACCTTGTTTCTTTCTCTACCAAGTTACCGTAGGAGTCCGTTCAACACTTCACAGTCTCCAGAGGAGTGGGCAACAAAAAGTCATGACATTGTAATACGGTGAATCTACCTACAAGGTAAGGCCCGTTTAAGGCCCCCAAACGATAGCTAAGTTGACTTACAACTTGGTTAACTAGGGTTATGGGAGATATAACTACTATTCAGGGATTTATAAACCAACTTGCAACTGGAGGAGTGAAACTATTGAGTTTCCAAGATGTTATGCTTTGGAACGTGATGGTAGGAGTATTGGTTCAGTTCTTGACAATCAGGGATGTGGAAGAACATGTTTGAAACCACCAAGCCAAAGAGATATCCATCGAATCCCACTGTTGAAGTTGTAATGGACTTCGAGATCATTTTCAGCAAGTCCATGCTTCCCAGCAAAAACAAAAAGATGGAGTCCGGGACACTCGTAGTGGTTCTCCGTCATTTCGTCGAATCAAGTGACCAGCATGGTGGGTACAAGACACTCCGTTGGCCGTCGCCCCACAAGAAGGAGTGTGTTTCACCCCATAATCTGATTACTTTCACGCAACTTTTTGTTGATGGGTAATTACTTTCAGTGTTTTGGTACCGTCAATTACAAGCTCATGTTGATCATGCACTAAGAGAAACCATCACCAGCTCTGTTGCCTTCTTGTTGGAACAGCCCGTCACGATGACGTTCTGCTGAGAAGGATCTGGATGAATGGAGACCTGCAGCAATTGAGCAGTGTTTCAAGCCCGCGGCCATTCCATCATATATAGTGGTTGGGTAAAATGGATTCCTGTAGTTCATGGATGATAACAATGATATATATATATATATAATCCCCAAATATCCCGAATATATTGGATAGTAAATGACAAAAAAAAAAAAACAGTGATCCCAAGAGCAATCATCAAACACTGCAGCGATTGGTTCTCCGGTCATTGGGTGAATCACGCAGAATTGATGCTTCAAAGGGGGAATTGTCAGTGGCCATACAGCTCACCCAAGCTACTTGCCATAGAAAATATGCTGCGGGAAAACCCTTGAACTTATGTATCGTATAGCTTCCACAGGAAATACATGTGAAGATGATGATTTTCAATGGGTCTGCATGGTCTATATGGCTTATGAGTTACTATTGTCTAGTGGTAGAAGGAGGCTGGGCTCAAATTTACAGCATGTATATATATATATATATATAAGAGAAACACAAACTTCGCCCAACTCTTGAGACCTTCAGGCTTCAGGACACCCTTTCTGACCCCTGTTTTTCTGCGTCCAAGACCTGGGCCCCCTGGGCCCCGTACGCAGAAAGGCGTCTTCTTGTTGGTGAAAGTCGCAATGATCTTTCCCGTTTCAGTGTCCCAATACCTCGGCGACGGAGTCGTGTGACATGATCAGAATGGGAGGAAGATGCACAACGTTGATCGTTGAACTACAAGTGACAGTGACAATAATCAATGCCTCAGTTTTGAATATATACACTTGAATATACATACAAATATTTACTTGTAAATATATATATATATGTATATATATAATATATATAAATAAATACTTATACAATCTTATACAATAATTTAACATGCGGTTCAGAAGTAGATGTTTCGAATCGAAAGCACCATTTGATCTTCCTGACTGTGACCCATCCCAACTGTTGGAGGTTCAATGACTCACCAGTAGTACCTCCCCATCTTCATAGATCAACAGGTCTGGAACAATGGGCCAACAATGTTTGGGGTCCCCAAAAGCCCGGAGCTTGAAATGTGACGTCGAAATCAATTCTTCAAGGTCTGGCCTTAAGTATCCCGTTACAGATACTTTAGAAACTTGGCCATAGAAAATCTAAAGCGACTCACGGCCACCCGCTGTTCCACCCTGGGGCTCGCGACTGAATATTTTTGTCGTAGGAGACACTGTAGAAACGCCGACCGTCCTCGATATGAAAAGGGCCGATGGGAGCCCTGGGTTGCATCCCGAGTCAACCCAAGACACTCAAAGTGTCAACATGGATGAAAGTACTCATGGCGCAAAGTACCAATGTTTATATCATTTTATATCAATGAAGTGGTATATATATAATATAATCCTACTTATCATAGTCTTGTTTAAGCCAGCCTACATTCTGGGCTGCCAAATGGGTGCACGCGGAGGGTCTCATAGTCTCATCACTACTTCAACTCGAAGTGGGGCATGGAAAATACAAACCAAGAGGCATGGAACCGATCGTCCTGCGGTTTCAATAACATCTTGAGATCCTGCAAAAAGATGGGAAAACCTGTCAGCCATCCCAGAATTGTACTCTTGTATGGTGGTTCCTTGAAATGGGTGTACCCCAAAATCATCCAAGTTATGGGTGACCATGACTTGGTATTGAAACAACCATGGTGACGACTTGGGATCCCTTATGACTTCAGAAAGCCCCATATCATCACTGTGTTATCTGATATAAGGATGGTTAAATTGGTGAAATGTCCATCAAATTAAATCCCCATTGAATCACCTTGAAATGCCATTAAATCACCATAAAATCATCATTAAGCACCAGTAAACGCGTACCATTGAGAAACCCCTTCAGATCTAGATGCTTCCTCGAAGATGCTGCCATCCTGGGTCGCCCTATGTCGCCGTAAAACCGAGTCGCTGCGCAGAAGGCGATGTCCCGGACCGCCTGATCGTGACCCAAGTAGGTCCGCAGGCACCTCCGCTGCCAACGAAGTAAGCCCAAAGAAAGGGTGATCTGGAGCCGTTTTTTCGACCTCAAAACCTGGGAATACCTGGGACATCCTGGGACTTATTGATCTTTACATATGTTTTATGTTTACGTTCTATCATTTTCTATCCATCTTCGGTATGGATATCCTGAATACATAAGATGTTCCCATGGAGCCAGTGTTGGTTCATCATGAAGAATGATAGAACTGTCTGAAATAAGCAGATGGAATTATGCCCCCGTTTTCAGACAGTTACAGTACATAAATGGCGATTAAGGAGAGAAACACTGGTCATGCGCAAGTAGTTGCCACAAGTGGTTTGGAATGTTAAGACTTTTGAGGAAATATCGATATGACATCCCTTTTAAGATATCATAGACCCATTTTTCAACCCACACGTCTGCATGGATCCAATTCAAACCTCCATCTAGTGACATCGACAGTTCGGTGATCCCCCATTGCTATGACCGAAGAGTACAACGACTCAGCTGCGATCCACACTTGCGCTGGTTGTGGTAGTCCCAGATCATGATCTTGCCATCCATACCAGCAGAAAGCAGAAGATGAGCCGTCTTGGGAAACCTCAGGGGCAATGGCAAAAGGCAAGCTAGGCAGGGTTGCCGTCAAATTATCATCAGCTTTTGGCAACTTCTCTTTTGGATAAAGTATATATTATACATAGTATGTATGTACGTGTTTATGTGTATATATATATATACATGTAATTATGTGTATATACATATATATATATATACATATATACATATGGCTATGGCTCCAAAAACGGGTATGGATTGGTACGCGGTGATCCGGACGTATGGAACGAAGGAGTTACACAAATGGTCTGAAATGAATTCAATCTCTTCAAAAGGGTATGGATCCAGGGTATGGATCGGGGGCATAGATCAGGGGTACGGATCGTCTGTGGGTCCGGGGTATGGATCGGGACTTACATTTTGAGCTGCAGCCATATATATATATAATAACATATATGTATATATACATATTATATATATATATATACATATATTATAGATTATGATATGTGCCAGGGTCAAAACCCGGGATGAATGGAGTATGGTATCGTCATCCTACCATCACTGGGGATTCCTGAAAAATGGCTACATTATATTACGGATATCCTTATTAATGCTTGTATGGCCATCTCCAATAATCCGGGTATCTTATCCTTGACCTGCTCCATATCGTGAGGAAATGTGTTAAGTCCGCACTACGAAGCCATGAAATTGGGTATGGTCTATTCTAAATAGTATTTATTTCACTATATTTCCCCTACCATTTCCTCTAAATTCATCACCTTCTTCAACAAATGTTCAACACCATTCCAACCATCAAAGTGATCTTAGTCTCACCCCTAAAACATCTTTAAGTCACTATAGCATCCCACCACAGCATTCCAACCCCATCTAACCACGGCATCTGAGGTTAAAGCCATCGAATCTTTGACACCCCCATGGTGTGGCCCGTCCTTGGCGCAGGTTGAGGCTTGAGCTACGTCCCTTGGTGTAATTTCACATAGCTTGGGAATGACGAACAGATATAGATAATGATGGGATTTGTAGGAAAATGTCTCATGAAGAAAAGTTAAAAATGGTGAATAGAGAATAGATGAGATGAGCATGTAAAAAATACCCTCGAGCAATGACTAACTGACGGTGCTATGGAATCTGCTTGACCTACCGGGATGGTTTTACCAGAGATTCCAGGATAGTCATCTGATTGCTACCATAATTTGGTACAGCTTGCGAACTGGATCACCAAATGACCACTTTTAGAGCGGTAAATCCTCGAAGCAAATGGACATCTTTTCTTTCATCGCCAACTACCAGAGGGTATGTGCAGTGATAAAGTTGCATGTAAGTTACCCTCTGGTTATTTCACATAGCCATGGAATAGCTGGCTAATTTTGGATGATTTTCCCAGCTATAAACCTCCATTTAGAGTGGATTTTCCATGGCTATGTTAGTCATAACCAGATGGTAGGCCCAAAAAATGGGGCCCATGGTGATCCCTCCACGATATCAGAATGAACTCCTTATCATGGGTATATCAATGACGATCCCGGAACTTATGGGAACAAAATCCATGTCTTGACCATGGAGAAGCTGCACCAGGAGTTCCCAGAAAGCCATCCCGATTCGGAAGAGGTAAATAGCCCATGGTTGAAAGTCCAATATGTCTCAGAATTGGATCAGAGCAATTCTACAGGGTTTAAGTTTCATGCAGAACACACAACAAAGAAAATGGTTCCTTGCATTTCCTTGTAGTATTCCCCAACTTTGTTGGTTTTATCACCATTGTCGCTGCTTGAACCCAATTTTCAGGGCCTATACCCATGCATATATGTATTTATGTGTATGCGTATGTATATTCGAATATATTATATGTATATATATATATATACATACATACATAGTTATACATTGTATATACTTGGTGATTCACCCCAGGAATTCCAGTCGTGGATTACAACACGTGAACAACACACCTCCTGGGAGGCCCCCGCCAGGTATGGACCCATTTCTTGGGCAAGAAGCACCTCGAGGGAAAAGAGCAAGCGTTTGAAAAGTTCACCGTTGGAAATGGGGTATATCATATATCCATATACATATATACAATGTCCGATACACATACCTGACTGATATATTATATATATAATATAGACATACATACCTGGGTGAATAGGAATCGTTACTACAGTCATAATGGATTGGCACATTGATTTCTAAATTGGTTTGCAAACCTATTCAAGATATTCAAGTAAACAAGCTATAGACAAATCCACCGTAATCCTGGTCAGTCTAGTTACTTACAAACCAACTAGGGGGTCCTTCTTCTTGTACAAGGTGAGGCAAGCCAGTTCTGTTCATTGGTTTATAAACCTCATTGACTGTAGTTGTATCCCCCATATGTAAACCCAAACGTGAAACAAGTTATAAGCCATAATTCAACTTAGCTATCTAGGGGGCCCTCTTCTTGCAGTTTTTTGTTGTTTCTGCAATTTCAATCAGAATGTACCAAGTCCTTCTGAGGACCTATGTTGAGGGTACAGTTTAGAGAGGTCAAAGAAAGAGGTTCCAATCCATGAGGGATGTACTTAGAAGAAGCATTGAACAAAAAAATCATGGTCAATCTTTGCTAGTCCACAAAAGAATATCCTTTGCTGATTATGGTTCTCTTCCATATCAAGAAAGAAAACTAAAGGATGAAACTACCCCTCCAAGGTTGGGGTTGAACAAAATGTATATCACATCAAAATGAGGACATCCTTCACCTTCCAGTGGCGCCTGCGCCACTGATTCCCACCAGCTGGGGCAACGGCTGCTTATCATCCACGTCTTTGGTGATGTTGGTCTGGGCAGCGACTCGTGGACGCGCCGAAGGCTGGTTTTCTTCAGATACTCCGTGGTAGTTTACCATAGGGGATACCGGGATACCCCAAAATGGATGGTCAAACATGGAAATCCTATTAACATAGATGATATTTGGAGGTACCCTCATGAATCATTTAGCAAACCCCGTGCTGGCCTTGTTCTCAATCCAAGATCTGCCAGCGTAATCGGTCTCCTGACATCCATTGCATCAATGAACAGGGCGCCAGAGGAGGGCATTTCATCTACAGTATGTGGTATACGCTCCCAATCTTAGCTTTGGAACGTTCATACCGTTATCATTTCAAACATGTTGAAACAGGATCTGACATCTTCATATTTCAAGCCATCAAGTGATACCTCAAAGTAAGCCCTATGAGTCCGGACAGTTGCTGCCGGAGGGACCACCTTGATATGGCACCTCTATGATCGGTCAACCTTTCACTGGGTCCAATGTGATTTGAAGAGCTACGGCTTTGCTAAGGCTTAGGAGTTGACTCTATTCAATTCTTTCTTCTAGGTATTGATTGAAGATGTTCAGATGTTCCAAGAAACATGGATCCAGTCATGGGGTATCCCCATTTTTATATAGTTATATCTTTATGATAACTTATATAAAGCGGAACACAATATGATAAACCACTGGATTCTAGGGGGTAGCAGCTTCATTTTTGAACAAACCCGAATTCCTTGGATGGTTCCCAGGTCCCAGAAAGCATATGCAGGGTTACATCCTAAGGTAAAAAAGAGCAGCATCATGACTGGGAAAAAGGATAAGAATGGAGAATACAAAACTACTTGGTGGCTTCAACCCCCTTGAAAAATACTTCCCGTACTATCCTTTGGTCATTTGACATAGCGAAGCTATGTAAATCACCATTTCAATCAATAGATCACATCTAAATGGGCCCCATTTTCTAAGACTATGTTAGTTTAATGGGTACTAGTCATTTGAGGATCCTCATCCCACATGGGTAGCTCAGTGGAATGAAACATTTCCACTACAGCAACCCCAAAAAAGACTGACGAGTCCAACATGGAAAACATGGCAAAAATATATGAAAACCACAACCATGCTGGAAGGACTTTTCTGTCTTTTCGGGGGTTGCTATAGTTTGAACCCAAACGGCGCCATGGATTGCGACACATTGGCTCTGAAAACTGCGGGCAAAACGCCCAACTGGCTGCCGGCAGCCGGTCCTTGTTGCCGTGGAAGATGGAAGTAACCCTTTCCTTGGTCTCTCGCTCTTCTCCTGCGAAATGAGGCACACCAGCTAGCAGGCTGCCTTGGGTGCCACAGGCTTCTGGAAATTGTCTTGGCAGAACAAAGTTAACTATGGGTTGGTCTGAAAATAGGGCAGCCCAAAATCCTATGATCTATGCATTTAAATTTTCCACATCAAGCGTGTTACAGATTGGTGGTCGATCCCTGGTTGGAAAAACTAGACTTTTGATCTGTATCATATCATGTTATCTCACCACTCTAGTCGTTCAAAAATCACCAATGGTTGCAGGTCCAGCTTGACTGCAGCACAACAGTGCTAATTGTTAATTTCCCATAAAATGGCCAAGGATGAACTGATTCTAAAACCCCATTTGGAACTTCATTCCGTTCCATGGTTTTTCCATATTCCATATATGTATCGATCATTTTCTCCCATATGGTCAAGAGTTGGTGAACACCCCCAAACCAAATTTCAATACCCGATCATCTTGTTTTCTTAATGTCCCATTGCATCTCTAAATGGCTGATAATTATTGATCATTGGTAGTGGTTTATCATCGTGGATCCGTTACTACAATTGCAGATCAAATAGAGAACAAGGTCTCGGGACTAGACCCAAATCACTTGGTTTTACTTGTCCTTAGCACGTCCTGTTACTGTAATATGATAGTCCTCCCAGTAGAAGATATCGGAGACAGTTGCGTCAGTTAAGCGTTTCAGTTGGTCTAAACCCCCAGTTAAGCCAGTCACCCTCTGGTAATTCTTAAACAGCTGGAAAATCCCGCAGCAATAGTTCAATGATTTTCCCAGCCAATGTACAAACTGACCAGGGTACCCTCTGGTAAACTAACAGTTTGCTATGGAAAATCACCAGCTAATTAATGGGAAAATCAACTATTTCGTACTATTTCTATGGCCATGGCTTCAATAGCAAACTGTTAGCTTCCCAGAGGGTACCCTCTGGTTATTTTAACATAGCCATGGAAAAAGGCCTAATTATAGATTAGATTTATAGTCCGATTAGAGATGCAGTGATGTTCGCTATGTTGAATAACCATGGGTAAATCCACCATTTATAGATCAATTTCCCATTAAAACCGCCATTTAGTTTGAGGATTTATAGAGGAGTTTACCAGAGGCTAAGCATCCCAACGTTTCACTGCCAGCGCTCGCGCCTTCCACGGCTTTCTCTTCTTCGGCTCTTCTCGCGACTTCTTCCTCTCGTGCCTGGTCCCATCGAACCGACCGGCCAATGGGCAGCCAACCATACTGGGACCGTGCATCATCCGTAAACTTTAGAATAAGATTCCTAAGTGGAAGATGTAAGCATTAAAGGTAATGTAGTGCATGATACTATGTATTACCGGATCATCAGAAGGATTGGCCGACAACTTGAGTAATCCCATCTCACTAATTATTAAACACCCTCATCCTGTGGTTGCAAACATCTCTAAATCCAGTATGAAACTATGGTTTCTGGGGAGGGCCACTAATTCATTCATCAAGGTCCACCCCAAAAATCATGTGAGCCATCCCCAAGTTACCTGATGTTTATCATCTAGGGTTGTAATTGCATACCAGATTACCCAACATAGGGTCAGGGTTTACCATTGTGTACCTTGCGCCCAGAATGCAGGAAACCCAAGAACACTTTCTGATATAGTTGATTCCCGGCTACATATGAAACTGTTGGACATTAGACATCAAAATCAATCCATCACAAATCAAAAAACATCAAAAAACAACTCCAAGAACCAAATTTAAGTGTAGAGCAGCCCAATCCATGGAGATTTATCCATGTGTTGTTCATACTTATTGATAATTTATGATAATTTGATTGATTGTTTATCTATGGATGATGTATGACCCATCATGGTGCAAATTATGGATAGCTATAGCTCATGGGGCTATTTATCATCACCCATTTGAAGCAAAAATCTCATTGGATAAACACACTGTTTAATCAATACATATACTATAAATCAAACACAAATACAACAAAGAAACAAAGTTACACTTGAAAACTCTGAAAAAATGGTGATTGTAATTATCTAGCCTAAAAAGTCGGACCGTTTTGGAATAGTTCCCCTTTACATTCACGATCATGCAACCACTATCCAGTTCAAAAAATCATGGAGTTTCCAGAAGAACGCACCCAACCCTATCGGGCCTATCAGCCCCGGAGAGTTGGACGAATCTGAAACGTCAAGTCTGCGCACCTTGACTTCAACCTCCAACTGCTTCCGGACCACCTCACCGTCAATGAAGCCGCCCCACCTTTGCATCGTAGCAGCAAGGGCAATGGCTTACTGGTTACGGATATGTGTTATGGGGATTATGTTATGGGGACTATGGGGTAGAAAATACCAACAAATTTATGGTGACCTGGTGGAGAAAAAAAATATATTACAATGGGTTTAAGATGATTCTAAAATAAGTTAATTCTGAAGAACCGGGTAGAAAACCAATGGTGATGTAGTGGGATGTAACATCGATATAATATGTTCTAATTTTATAATATGTATATATATATATATGGTGGAATATGTAAAAAACACACACACACAAACCATGTTTTTTTCAACAAACAAAATCATCTAAAGTATCATATTTCGGGTCGTTGTGCTAATAGGAAATCATTCATACAGTGCTGCATACATGTTGTTCATTTATTTTCTACCTAGGGAGCCCAAAACGAGAGGTATATTATATATACTTGATGATCGGTTACTCCGCTACTGCAACTTTGACTTCGCGTAAGATATACTATTGATATACTGATATACCTATTGATCATGCTTGGGATCTCTACGATGGCTGCAAAAAAGGACGCCAACATACTCCATACCCCCTTCATTTAAACAACAAATGCGATACTCGCAAGGCAAACGTATTGTTTTTTCTGCGAGTTCCCTATCCTATTTTAGGAGGTTGCATGCAAAAAAAACTAACATCTGATGCTCACTCCGACATACTTGATCAACGCAAAATTTGACATATAATCTCATATGCAAATGCTAAACTGTTAAACCTATATATCTATTATACAGTAGTTAACCCCCGAGAAAATTTCCAATCTCTTTCGGCCACGGTCGCTCCAAGAAAACAGTCTCATCTGGGTCAATCTTGTGAAAACCAAACCATAAACAGTGACTGCTAACAGCCATTAATAAAGATCGTCTTTCTTTTTCACCCTAAAACATGTAAAAACGTATAAACATATCATCTAGATATATATATACCTATTCGACTCATATCCAGAACTACAATGAACTTTGGGATCCCGTTGTGCAAGCTGCCAAATTTTTGGGCTGTCGGGTCACCCTCAGCGCCGAATTTGTCTGGGGTCACAGCTTCTCTGAGTCGGCATGACCCTGAGCGCCGGGCATGGCAACAAATCAAGGCGCGAACGCATCCAGTTATGTTTGTTGCTTTATAAACCCCATGAATACTATAGTTAAAATTATATATCATAAACCATAGCGACATTGGAGTTATTTGCACCAACTTAGCTATCGTACACGGGGGCCCCGCATTGTAGTCATGTCACTTTCATCATCTTGATTAGGGATGCATTTTTGTCCAACACTCGAAACCACCAACCATTTGAAAAAGTAAACATAATTGGTGCCCGGACATTTCCACACGCCAATGGAGGTGTGGTGGCTTCCCATCAGACAGAAACCATAGCAACTATACACTTTTGTCTGCACCACCGCTACTGACCAATGGAAACTGAGCCACTATGAAGGTCCATACATCAGTCTTTTTGCAAGTCAAAACATGCGTCTATGCGATGTCTATTGATGTCTATTGTATAAAAACTTCACGCATTGGGTCTTATCCTAAAATGTCCCAAATACATCTCTCACACAAATCTGCCAAAAAAAAAACGGAAAAAAAAAAGAAAACAACCATCACTTCAACAGAATCCATGAAGTCACCTGGCCCCAGATCACTTGGTGATAACACTTCTCCCTCGACCCAGCCTTGCCAGGCCCCTCCTGGCAGGATCTGGCGAATTACAGGTGGCTCTGAACACCCATGGCTCTAAACCCGGGTTGCCTGTGAAGAATCATGAAACATGTCCCAAGGTCACAAAATTACACAACATCTACATTTTTAAGGTGGTTTAAGCGACAAAACTGATCGGAAACTCGGAAACCATTATTTGTTAAAATTGAATAAACATGACAGGAAACCAACGGTTGTTCGCGCCTTAAATGTAGAAGTAAACCCAATAAGATTTGCCTCAACCGAATTCTGGGATAAATATAGATGTTTCACAACAATTGGGCATTTTCAGCATATACTGAGAATTACACTATGGATAACATATTGTTAGTATGCCCACTAAAACAGACCATGGATATTTCGCAGCAGTGGTAGCTTCAGTGTGGCACATGTTTTATGGCGGAGGTTGGGATTCCTGTGTCCCGGGACCAACCAGTCTATGAGTCATCGCTTTTGTGCAACTTAAATCATCTTAAATCTACGTTCGTCAGATCGGACAAATCATGTCAAATTCACATTTCTGCTGGTTGAAATATGTTTTACTGGTGATATCCTTGTTCAGTGCTAGTTCAATCATGTTAAATCCAAACTTTTTTTGGTTGAAATCTCATTGTCTACCACTGCTGCCCGTTGAGATTCTGAGCAGCGGACCATGTCAGGACCCTCGAGCCTCTGCCTAGCGGACCATGATCCTATTTCGGGGGTCCAATGGATTGATATTTGAGGGAATATTTACAGGAAACCCTGGTGTCTCACCCCAAAATATATGGGTTTCATGTGAACAGCGTTCAGTGCCCGCGTTGCGTCGTGCCTTTCGAAAAGGGCTGGTGAAAAGGATTTGCCATAGTAATGGATTGCGAGAATGCCCAATATATATTGGATTGTATGATCAACCAACGGTCTTGAACATTGGTCATATAGATTTTCCCTTCAACCAAATCTGCGAGGGTGGGGGTTCTACGATGGGTACAAGTTATTTCACCTCCAGTCTGGACGAAGGCCCTGCAACCATGGTGACACAGTGATAAAAGTGGAATTGCACCCCAAGTATGGATTATCAAGAGTGGAAAAGATCAGGTGAACATAAGAACATATCCCCATTGGATTCATTCAGATTTCCAACATTAGACTTCCAAGTAGCTACTAGTATGGACTAATGAACATAGCCCCTAGACTTCCAACCACATTCCGACGTTTGGTACTTGAAGCTTGAAAGAAGCTACCTTTTCACCTTCTGAGGTCTTCCAAACATACCCTCCGGTAATCAACCGTGGCTGGCTGCGAAATCCTTGAACTAAATGGAGGTTGAATATGGTTGAATGGGGAAAAACATCTATAAATCGGAGATTGTCTGTTGCCATATTTGACTAGGGAGGGTAAATCATCATACATCTAATTTGAAGTGTGATCCACATAGTCAGTGTGAACGGAAGCACGGCTTCAACAGCAAATACAGGTCCACAAGGTTTCAACAACAAATAAATGTCCACAAGGTCGCCTGGGGAGTGAAACCATTGCCGTTTCATGTCGTTTCCACTGTATAAACATGGCTAACCATCCAATTTTGGGGATACCCAACAACTTCACCCATACCCATTAGCTGAGGTTCAACCCTGTAGATGTTCACGCCGCGCCTCTTTCGGGGCTTGTCCCAGATCCCACGACCAGCTTGGTGGTTGGCTTCCGTACTCACCTGGCAAATGTTGAAATTCTTGCGGGAAAAACCATGCACCGCGTCCTGGAAAAAACAACAAAACGTGAAACTTCTCTATCCATTTGGGGATTCCTGATACTTTGGCTATGGACATATTCGATGGAGATCTAGTAAGTTTCAAACAAGTGGCCATAGACGTCCTGGGCTGTCATTGATGGTCAATGCACCGGTATTCCACCGGTACAAAGGGGGTGTAAACCCAGACACGCAACTTTTTTTCGCGCATCAATCACTGAACGGATTTGCTGGAAACCTTGTGCCAGGCTACTCGCGAGATGCGCTGTTCGTATTTTGGTGGCATTCGCAGCAGTTGGATTTGCTGTTGGAGAATAAACCACAACAACCGTGTCTGTTGCAAAACACCCCATCAATTCTTAAATCCATGTATATCCACGTTGTTACTTTTTGTTTTGCATGTGTTTTCCTCCACAAGCCACCCAGGTTTTTTTTCAGCGGTCGCTGAAGCTTCAGCAACAATCCTTTCTCATGGCACGGTCCAGTGACGAGGATGCAGCACCTGCGCTAGCTAGGAGATGGCGGAGCAGTTCTCCCACCCCACTGGCAGTACATCATGGCTCGGACTCCTCCCCGTTGACAATAGAAGAGTCATCTACTGGTACCCTCCGGTGTCATGAAACGTGGCTGGAAAATCCCCGCACTAGCCATGGAGGTTTTAATAGGAACATCATCTATAAATGGTGGATTTTCAATTGCCATGTTGGATTATCGGAGATTAAATGATACTGACTGGATTTCTTTCCAGCCAGCCAGGTTAAAGTATCTTGGATGGTCTTGGATGTGTGTCGATAAGTGGTTCAAGCTATGGTTATAAGACATGTGCAAATTAGATAAACCGCAATTTATGACATGGTTCTCAACCGCTTGTACTAATTCTATTTCTATACCCAAATGCTCCATGTATGGTACCAGTATCTTTGAGTCCACTAACATTTGCCCTCCAGCAACCAAACATGGCTTGCTGGGAAATGCCCCATTTGGTTCTATGGTGTTCCCAGCCACAACTAGATTTGTGATGATTTTCCCCTCCTAATAGAAAATCTCCAATTTCATAGATGTGTTTGTTTCCCATTAAACCATATTAAACCATATTAAACCTCCATTCAGTGCTGGATTTCCCACGGTTGATGACACCCCCTCCGGTGTACCCCTTGGCCCAGTTCGATAGCCTTGGTCATAGCTGGCATCTTGTAACCTCGTCACAAGAGGAGCCGCAGCTCAGACCACGTGTGCCGGAGATGGTAAAGTTACCCTCTGGTAAACTGTTACATAACTATGGAAAATCACCACTTTTTTATGGGAAAATCCACTAAACATGACCATTTTCAATAGCTATGTTAGTTCACCATAGGGTACATGTTTTGTATTGTTTTGTTTTCTCATTCTCTGGGATATCAATGGGAAATTTGTGGGATATGTGTGGGATATACAAAGACACAATACTTACATGGCTGGCTAAGCATGATGGATTTGTTAGCACATCATGGGGATATCATCAACTAATATGGGGTTATCTTATGGGATATACATGGGATATCATATAAGAATCTCGTAGAATATAATGAATGGGCTAGGGCATCCCATGCCATGAAAAATCCAAACACAATGGGCACATCAAAGTCTCTTATTTTGGGGATGAACATCCCAGAAATTATGAGAAAACAAGTCAAGCCATGTTTTGACACCAGCATGCGGACGATGCCACGTTCTTACGCTCCAAGCTCGGGTGGCGGAGCCGCAAGACTCTAACTTGCAAACTTCTGAACACATGTTTTGACCATGGCACACACACACACACATGGACACATGCTAGTGGTTTTCCCTTTGCAGATCAAAATTCAGTGGATGAAGATGGGACAAATCACCGATGACAACTCGGACCTTCCACATTTCACTATGATGATCAACCCACATAGAGCCTCATCAGTACCGTCTGGCAATACAAAAACATGGCAATGGAAAATCACTCATGTGTAGATGATGTTCTCATTTAAATGTCCATTTAATGAGGATTTCCCTGCCAGACATACTAGCCATCATCTACAAATGGGTGATTGTCCATTGCCATGTTCCATTGCCATAGGATTATTGGTTGATTCATCTCAGCACAAGCCGCAATTGGTCAAAGGAGCTCCTAGGTCTTTGGGGAATCTCCCAACTATCAGTGGCTTCATCATGCGTTCTATTGGCCCTGAAGGACTCAAGTCAGGGACTTGGAAGCGTTGAAGTTCAGCCTTCAAATGGCCTTCAAATGGCCTTCAAAGTCTAGGTGTGGACTCAAAATCCTGGTTATCTCAACCCAAGTAGAACAAATCATACGTGTTCACCAACCCATGTTCTGTGTCGCGAACGTCTTGCATGTGGGGATATGTGGCGCTAATAGTCTTCTCTTTCCCAACCTCCCACAATGTTTCCATCCATGAAGAAATGGCCATACATTAAAGCTGAATTCTGTGTGTTTGGACAAACCCAAGTCATATTACTGCTTAAGCCTATCTTCAATGATGTCCCCAATTGTCCCCAGAATATCCCCTTAAAATTGTTGTTTTATCACCTATGCTTCGGCCATTGGTACCAAGCCCCAGTAGTATTTGTTCCACCCCCACGTTGTTACGTTGTTCGAGGGGCTTCAACTCCGAGTCATAGCTGGTCGAGGGTTTGAAGCAACTGAAGATTAAGCACACCAAGACCGCCAAACAGACCTTGGTGGAAAGGGGAGACATGCATGCATATGTGTGTGATGGTGAGCATGGTTTGGGAAAATTGGATGTGTTCTACATTGTTCAGTATATATAGGCACATGTTCAGTTGCTGTAACTGCGTATATATAATATTACAAACACAGACTAGCATACATAAGCCCACTGTGGTTGCAAGATCCGTCAGAGCAAATGTTTGGGGTATGGCTTAGGGCCTTTTTTACTTTGCTATTGACGAAGAAGACTGCCGCAAAAGCTCTGAGCAACAGGCTGTGGTAGGCGTGCTAATTCAATATCCTTGGGGGCAACCCTATTGTATGCCCGCTTTTCTGCATTGGTTGCTTTACCTTGCATCGTTTTATCCATGACGATGAACATGGCAATTTTGGTTGCGGTTCGATTTTGAACTCCAAGAAGCGCCCTACCTGCCATAGCGTTAGCTTCCAATCCTCCAAGTAGCCCATGTTGGATCAGGAGCCAAGGAGGCTCAGCTGGTACATACTCAGGATCAGCAAAAAGGAGGATTGGATGGTAGTTGCAGAGCAGTTTAACAATATGTACTCCCACCTAGGAGGCGTAGGTGGGTCATTCCCAATTGCAAGGGCTGCTGGGTTGCACTAACAAAACACTAGCCCACGGTTTGCAATGAGACAACCTGCGTCCAATGTGGTGGGCATCAAGCTGCGGGAGGACCATGTCAAGCATAAACAGTAAGACTCGCAAGGAAATCAACCAGTAACTGGCGCAAGACGGGGCCAGTGTCTCTTTGATCGCCAGGAACAAGGACCAGATCAATAAGATGTTTGCGAAGGGTTTCCTCCGTGCCATAGCCTACGTACATCCTGTTTTTCTGGGGACTGCTCGTGTAGGTCATTGTGGCCAGCACTCACAAGTGTCATACGATTGTCTATCATCTGCTCCAGATTGCTAGGCAGATCGAAGCTTATCCAGGAAATGACACGCAGAACACTCTCACTCCTGATGTGATGGGGTATAACTTCAGGATAGGTGGACTGGAGAGCAACAATGTCGTAAAAGCCACGTTCATATATACATATCACAATAGCATACAATAGCCCGTTATATACCAGTATACCTCGGTCTATCCCCTCGGAATGTTTAGTCTTATAGCACCAGAATATCCCATCAGAACTATGAAACTACCCTTCGCTTCACCATTATACCATTGGTGGTTGATGATTATATCCCCATTATCCACTTCCTGCCAGTTGGTTACATCCCATTATACCGTCATCATATTGCATGAACCATCCATTCTTTAAAACCAAGATGTTATTCTCAAATCGTATCCCAATCATGAGGTGAGTGGGCCCCTAGGACTGGTATTACGTAAAATGATCCCTCTCTATGGTTTGTTAGTGAATCATAATCTAACCCGAAATAACCCAAACCACCTCAAACAGAAACGTCAGTCCCAAGGTGCTGCCGCAACGATCACGCAGATTGTAGCTGCAGAGAGTTCAGTTGCCTCCAGCGGGAGCCGGAAATATCACGAATTGTGACCCTCCTGGATAGCAAACCCGAAAATATTGAGAAATAGTAGAATCCAATGCCAAAAGTGAGTGGTAAATGTTCCCACGAAAAAAGAAAACATGACATTTTCCAGTGAAGTTTAAGATTTGATCTTGCTTTTCTTGCGAGTAGATGTAGTCTTTCTTTCATCGATTGTGTCAAAATGGGGGGTGGCCAACCATTTCTAGGGGATGTGATTGGAATATGATGGGGATATCATAATAGCATATATCACCAACGATACAACATGGATTTGTCTCAACTCATTATGGCCCATCTTCCATGGGGAAAATGGTGATCAACTGCGGGAAATTGTTGTTGCACAATTTGAGGTAACCAAGGTCAGATATGGAAAAACCGTAGTTTCCCACAAAAAATACTGATATCTACTGGATTACGCGTTGTAGCTTACTGGATGGAAATCCGTTCCCTTTAATATCAAATGCCCGATAAACCTCTGGAATGTGTTGGATCTATTCATGTTCGGTTCCACAAACATGGTGATCAGTAATATTTAGCACAGTTTTGGGATGACATTAGACATGGCATGTTTGTTGTCACCTGGGAAATTGGTTGACCAGGAATGGGGAAAACCCAGCAATTACTATATGTCCAAAGTCTTTCTTATTCATGATTGACCAAAGCCTTTCATAGTCGATGCTTTCGGAACAGTAGATGTGTGCAAAAGTTTTGATGAAAATCTCCGACTTTGGGGGTTCAATATGCTTACAGTAAATCCAGTTATCAGATATGTTTTGCATCATTTTCCCTGTGTCACGATGCTTAAACTCCATTTTGTCTCCTATATGTTCATAGAATTTCCCCTTTGTTGCTGATATGTTACAATCATCTTGGAATCTACATATTCTTCCAAATTGCACCGAAATCTTCATTGAATGTCCCACAATAATCCCACATTCCGCAAGAACTGTTTGGCCTGCGCTGGCCGTCTCAGACCGTCCCAACCCGCAATATTGGTGAAGTCATCGGGGTATGCACATGTTCCCCCAGATTTTCCGAGCCATGAAATCCATGAACATCCATAAAATCCTCACTTTCTCCAATCTTTTCCAGGAAAATCCCTAGGTTTTCCCATTTGTTCCAATGAAAATCCTCAGCTTCTCCCCATTTTTCCCAGGGATTTCCCTCGCCTTAGTTCCCTGCTGCGCAACCGCCAGGTCCGCGATCTCCACCAAGGCGGCGCTGCCGGTGACGGCGGGCGTCAAAATGCGGTCCGTTTGGGCCTGGCCCAAGACCTGGGAGGTTTTGGATCATGAGATGATGAAAATAATGATGGATAACGATCCCTAGTGATTAACTATAGTGATTATAATGATTATACCTATTATATTGGATATTGTGGTTATTTGAAATAGCCATTGAAAATTGCCAATGTATAGGTGAATTTCCCAGCTATAAACCTCCATTTGTAGGGGATTTTCAATGGCTACGTTAAATAACCAGAGGATATATATATATAATGTTGGTAAACCACCAATAAACCATCCCCAATTTCACCATAAATAGGTTGTATACACCATTGCCAAATGGGTGGTTTATTATTGTTTTACCCACATTATACATTCTATGATATCAAAGATTATTCTGGAATTGATAATTGGAAAAAAAGTGATGGATCACAATGGATCTGGATCATGAGTGGAATTTATAACAATACATAATGAATCCCAGAATGATAATAATGGATAGTAATAATTGATAGTGATTATAACGATGAGTATAAGGTTTGGATCATGAGATGATGGAAACAATGATGGATAATATATCCATATATATATATATGTGATTAGTAATTAAAGTGATTACAATGATTATAACTATATTGATTTATACCTATCATGATGAATAGGAAATCATAGGTATTATATGGTATCATAATGATTAATACATACCATGAGACAATGAGATATTGATAATGATTGTTTTAACTACGAATAACTATGGATAACTATGACAGCAATATGATAGTACTATACTGACGGAATATGAGACCATCTATCCTTGTCTATTAATAGACTATAGGACATTATTAAACAAAAAAATAAAGTAAATGTTTGTCTATTAATAGAACAAGGACAATACAAGTAGTTCATTAATATACTATAGACTATTTATACAATGCTATTACTAAGTTTTTCACTAGTACTATTATTTCATGAGAAATACCAATGATTCATAATGGATAACGGAACTGATAATCATGGATTATCCTGGATGATAATGAGATGATACATGGATTATCAAAAGATGATGCTGGATAATGCTATTTAGAATGGTTGAAACATGGTAAGAATAGATAGTACATTATAATGCTATATAATGAATCATGAGATATATAATCTACCCTGGGCAATAAGAGAATGAATTCTGGAATTGCAAGTTGTCCCAAGTGTTAGTCTGGTTGGTTTGTTTCTCAAATGACTTTGGATTATAGTAGATTGGCGTCTATACTTTTTGTGGGCTACAAACCAACTTACAACTTGGGGGGGACCACCTTGTGATAATCATGGATATTACTAGGATAAAAGGATAAATGATAGTCAAGTAGTGGAATTCGTGTACCCCACGTTCAAACAAAACCACTTCATGAGTAGAAAAAAGGAGTGAATATGCAAACAATGACATTATTCATTATGGGATATGAAGCGATGGACCGCTTGTTTAGATGCCCAGTATATAGATTAAATACCGGGACCAGTGGTTCACATTTAATTTGGTGTAAGTATCGGTAGTCCGCAACTTTAGATGCTCCAATACGAGCCAGTGATATGGGCACATGCTCTGCGAGTATTAAAAAAAAACGTGGTGTCACTGGCAGCACCTTATTTTGGTTGTTGACTTGATCAGGGCTCCTTTGTTTGCATACGTAGTAATACCCAACAAAGAGACACAAGTATATGAATTGTCACTAGTTTTGCAGCTTTAGTTGTACTTTACCCTCTGGTAAACTAACAGTTTGCTATTGAAGCCATGGCCATAGAAATCGTTGATAGTTTCCCATTAAATAGCTGGTAGTTTTTTGATGTTTTTTGTAAACGTTTACCAGAGAGTAATTCTGAATCTTTTGGTGGGTTTCACCAATATCCCATCAAGACGTGACTGTGTTTTTGTGGATAGCGGTGGCCAGCTTGACAACCTTGGCTGTTTGGGAACTCCCCACAACAAATCCCACTATCCTATTGTATCCTATGCACAGATATATGCATATATACATATATAATCATATATACACATAATAGTCATGACCGTTACACTGCGTTTTCTTATTGTCGGAAAATAGAGTGCCAAAAAAAAACATGGTTTATCACAATATTCCCTCTCAAAATTGAAATGTCGCTAATATAGATGGGTATAGCCATTTTTCGGGAAAAAAACATGATCATACTGGTGGTTGTACGTCCTTTATATCCCACTATTATATTTGATTTCACCTCCCATTTCCAAAGAATTTGTTGGGATACTTGGATGTGCAGCCCAGGTGTTCCATCCTATTGTCTTCCCCTGCGCTGGCATATGCCCTCTGGCTATAACAAACATAGCTATGGACCATGGCCCATTTAAACCTGGTGATTTTCCATAGCTCCATCAGTCATTACCAAAGGGAACATCCCCTGGGATCTCCTGGGAGGCAAACATTCATGAAGCTTGCCTCGCAGAGGGTGAGAGGGAGCAGTTCATGGGGGGACCATCATGCCACGGCTCCCAAGGGGAAAGGTGACCATTTATAAATGCTATGAATTTATTCACCAAAATACTGGATGAGATGATTTTCCAAGTGTAACCATGGGATTTTCACACTCAGTTGCTTGGGCTATTGGCCCTATAACTAGAGTTATATACAGTATCCACTTGCAACTGGAAAGGCGCCCCCAAGGGTGACTTAGGCGTTCAATCTGTCGCTTCTGCATCTGTTCCCTTCAGGTATACACCCGAGAGATATTTCCCCATCTTGGATCTAGTGAAGACCAACTTGATCTATATGCCAGTGATTCCTAGTTACCACTATATATCAAATTATACGCAAGTCTAAATACATAAAACATATGGCATGAAATGGCCGTTCATAAAGAGACAATCATGCAGATATATGTTCACGTGATCCGGCCCTTGGTGCTTCACACTCAAGCTGTGGTAGTCCACAAATCTTTTGCTGGTTGGCTGGGTATTTTCCATTTATAGCAAAACAACTAAAGGACTCAACGACCCATCCAACTGATGTATATAATATATACCCTTTGGTTATTTAACATAGCCATGGAAAATGGCCCATTTATAGATGAATTATAGTAATGTTCCTATTAAAGATGGTGATTTTCCATGGCTATGTTAAATAACCAGGGGGTAACCCGTAAAAAAAACAATATGTAACTGAAGCCAAGCTACCATCCATGTTCTGCTGGTCTCTAAAGTTTGACTCACTTGCAGCAACTGCCTCAGGCTGCCGTGCAGGGGACTTCGATTAGATCCGATTGGATTGGATAAGGTATGATTAGATTGAATTGGATTAAATAATAATAGACAGACTTCATGTATATACATATATAGACATTGTACATATATATATATATACATACATATGTACATATTCTGAATATATATATATATATACATATCATAGACATGTTTAAACGTACCTAGATATACTTGTATATCATAAATAAATATCATAGACATATTTAAAGGTACCTATAAAGAATTAAATACAGCATATCATAAAGAACCTGACCTTTGGTGGATTGATTCTAGTAGTTGCCAATCTAGGCTTGAAGCAAGTCGCAAATCGCAAGTTTCATCCAGCTCTTGCGAAGAAACGCCCAGTGCCAGTAACAGCACCAAACACCTTCTGATCATTTTCAACGGACAGATCTGCGATTGATGCCGCGGATCTGCAATGGTTCAGTAACAAATCTGGGTGATCTTGAGCCAAAACGAGCATTCGCAAAAAACAAAAAAACGTTTCCATATTGGTCCTGGCGAAAGTGCAAAACTGTCACGCGCTGTCGGACTCTAGTCTCGGACTTGGATGTTTGTTGAGGCAATTCAAAGAGTTACAGATGTTGTTTGCACTTTAGAGCCTTCCTATTTCACAAACTTGAAGGCCCCTCAATCTTATTGGCATCAATCTTATCCTCCCAACATATTGTAACCATAAAAAACAGTGAATCTTTAGCAGTCCACCAAACAAATAAGTAATCTTTTGCTGGTTGGCTGGTGGATTTTCCATTTAAAGCAACAAAAAAACTTAAGGATTGCTGTAGTTTCTACCTACCCTCTGGTAATGAGTAACATAGCTATTGAAAATGGCCATTTATAGTGGATTTTCCCATTAATAGCATGGTGATTTTCCACAGCAAACTATTAGTTCAGAGGGTATCCACTTGGGGATGTTCTCCCCAGATCTCCCAAGGCAGGCCGGAGGCACCAAGATTTCTTCGCCCTCGGGAATCTGTCGGCAAGGATTTGCCGCATAGCCAAAGTTGTGGAAGGTCAGGTACCTGCAGGGTGCCCCGGAAAAGTTGGCTTAGTTGGTTTATTTCACTAGTACTTGGAGTTTCATCCCAGCTAGTAAGTCGCCGTTTTATTTCTGTAGTATAAGTACTTGGAGGATCATCCCACTGAGTAAGTGCTTGATAACCCTAGCTAGTAAGTCGCCGTTTCGTGGGGTTTTCGAAACTTTGAGTGGGTTATAATTCCAGCTACCAACCAGTTAGTAAGTGGGATGATCCTGCAAGTAGGTTTGATGGTAACCTGGCAAGGATAACTGGTGAATGGGGTGAACATAAACCAACAAACATAACCTATAGGGGGCGCCACCTTCTTAAGCGTTGTGGCGCTGAAACACAGTTCAGGTGGAAATTCCACTGATATCACGTGGAAATTCATCCAGACATAACTCAGTCAGGGTTTCTCGCCATGCTGATGGCCATGTTGAAATCAGCATCTGCAATGGGAGATGATGGGATTAGGATTTCACCTGCAAAAGCCCGGACTTAGAACGGCTGGGGCCGTGGCAGCCACGAATTTAGCGGAAACATAGGCGCTTCATAGCACTGGTCACCTAAACCAGACCATGGGCTGCCATTGTCATTATTGAGTTTTGTTTGATTTAATTATCTGTCTATGATATAATTTTGGAGGTGTCTCTAGCATTGTTTAAATATGAAAACACTAACCATAAAACAATGAGATGGTATCAAGATTCTCGGAGGTACGTAGGGCAACACAGGATGAACCACTTTTGCAAACCAGATTTCACACCTACAACTCCTACACCCACCCGCCGGCTGCGAAGAAAAGCTGGGCTTTCAGACTGCTCATCGAAGGCAAACTTACCTCAGCTGGGCGCAGTCTCGAATCCTGGAACCTACCAACCATGGCAATGGACAAATGATGGATTTTGCAATGGGAAAATCGTCTAACAAGGGAGATTTTCCATGGCCATGTTTTATTCCCGCAGGGTACCCCCACTTGAAGAACCAGTTTTCACGTGTTTTCCCTCTTTCAAAGACTGCGGTCCATGGCAGATTCGACATAGTTGATCTTATTTATCAAGAGTTTGCGATGCTTAAAACCACGTCGCGTCTGAGTTGACCGAAATGCTGGTTTTGGCGACCAATTCAGAACTTGCCCATGATATCACCAGCTGGGCCAAACCACACATTCTTATTAACCTATCTGTATGAATTGAATGTGGATATATATATATATATGAAACCACTATTATTATGGAAAAATACCAACTTTTCCACGGATAAAATTTCAACATGGCTTTCGATAAATCCTGTATTAAATCCACCATTCTTTATAACATCACCATTTCTTTCTGATATATAAATCCACAAAAGTTCTATGGTCGAACATGTGCCATTTCCAAAAATAAGGTTCCACTACAGATCAGATTGGATATCCCTTGCTCGAGTGATTCCGTGTTTCGCTGAGGGACTCATGGCTGCCTTCTCCACTCGACCCATCTTGTGGTTGTTGAAGCTCTCCTCTAATGTCAACCTTGCCACAGTCGAAGATGCTGGGGTTGTGGAGCTTACGCCCCTTACAATTGCATGGGGTATCATTATAATGGTCAATCTTGGGAAGTCCACAAAGAGAAAAATCTGTTTGCTGGTTATGGCTATTTCCATTTGTAGCACAAAACTCAAGGATGAGACTATCTATCCATGGCCCGCAGCTAGGGTCATCCCTTACAGGTATGGTACCAGTATATGGTCGGTGAATTGTTTCATATATCCCACATTCCCATTGATCCTCGACAGTATGACTCAGTCTATCCCCAATAGATTTTGATCCATCCCCAGCAAGGTTTCTATGTCTGACGATACCGAGAACTGAGGTCTCCACTTGCCCTCTGGAATGGGGCCTTGCAAGGGTTTGCTCAGCGCCTGCCGGGGGGATCAAACATTAATGGTTGAAAGGAATTGTAAGGGTTTGTTTGAAAAACAATGTTATCCTCAAACCCAGTGGTTTATCAGCAGTTGTCGCATTTCAATGGTTCTTCGGTGGTATACTCCATCCTCAGACACAGCGGGATGCGATAGCCCAACATTTCAGGATGCTGATGGTCATCTCAACTTTGAAAAAAAATTGCCAGGGACCTCTGCAAGACGTGCTTGCTGAAAAGCCAAACGGAATATAACCTGAGAAGTTCGACCATGGAAGGAATCCAGCGATCTCAATTTCCATGCACCTCTTTGTGCGCTGCCTTCGAGCGGCAGAGACGACCACAGCATCGGTTGCTGAAAATTCCTGCCGAGGCCTATCTGCCAGGCTGTCGAAGGAACCATTGTCTTCACAGGATGTGCACCACTGAGCTTGAGATCTTCCGAGATGGATTCTGCAAGGTGTTGACGCTCTTCCTTGTACCTCAGATTGGTAACACTCATGGCGCCTGCGGAATTGCTTTCATTAGTATTCTGAATCTTTCTTTGCCACCTGCATGCCAAATCAGGGCAACAACCCATGTGCTGAACAGTTACTAACCACTTGCTGAGTCGGATGATCCTCCAAGTTCCCAACAAACTGCAGGACCGTGGATTATCTATTTGTAAACAGGTGAACCAACTATGGATACCCTCTGATCATTAAACATAATCATTGAAAACGGATGAAAATGGACATATAAAATTGATTGACCATGATTTGCCTGTTAAAAAATGATGATTGTCCATGACTATATTGGTTTACCTAAGGGTATCGACCACGGGACCTTCCAAGAAGTCTTTCAACAGCAATTCCACAGGACCTGGATCACACGACCTCGGCCCGATCGCCTCAATCGTGGGGTTGGTCAAGATCCGCTTGTCCGCGGTATTGTAGGCCCACTTCGCCACCTAAGTCTACTGGCAGCTTGGTCAACTTGGAACAGGTCCTACCTGGCTGGTGCAATGTGGAGAATCCAAATCTGTTGTGTCTCTTGGTAAAATCCAAATGCTCGCAGTTTAAATCACAGATTCGCTTTGTTTGATCCTTCAATTGATTCTGGTACGATCATTGAGTAAACAACAAAAGCCAACACCTTTTAAGAAATGTGAAAGGACTACGAACTGTTGGGCAATTTATTTTATTGCTGGTTGAGGGATGATTTGTCAAAATTGTGGTCTACCTTCTCAACCCAAGGATTCATATTCCCCATGAACAATGGCCAGAAAATGGTGGTATATACACGTTTAGAAACTCAACTGTCAGACATTGCAATGGCTGCAAGAAAAAATATTCCCCTAAGCAAAGTGGATTTTCCAACAATGACATTGACCAATATACGTGGGTCCAGACAGGTATCATATTTTTGACTAAAGCCACTTAAAAACACTAAATCATGTCCCCATACATGAAACGTCACTAATCAAAAGTTTACATAGAAATGATCATCCAGTTAATCATGGATTGTAATACATTAAATACATGCATAATCATATATAGTGTGTATGTATATTATATAGGCATTTATGGATGAACTATAATAATTCATCCAGCTGAAATAAGGCCGCTATTCACTTCATAAAGGAGTGCCTCCCGGCAGAAGAGCTGAAATAGGACCCGTGACGTCGCAGTAAGGTCGTTACAATGTTTCCAGGCAAAGGGTTTTTACCTCCATCTATAGCTGGAAATTGAACTCATAAAGATCTATCATCGATGAATCTGTATATATATATATATATTATCATCAATATTCATCAATACAGACAATTATATTCCCATATATTCCCATGATATATCCCTAGCATGTAGCACCCTGGCGGCCCTGACGTATTTTTCAAGATCTTCCCCTGGCCCAATTTACATTCCATGATCCCTGGCGCAGATCGCCGGTACCGGGCTTCCCAGCGATGTTCATTCCCATGGTGTCGACGTTTGGCGCGGCATCCACCACGGGCATCAAGGCGACGTCGTCTACCTGAGAGCTCTGATGGCGGATTTTATGGGGATCTACACACATGGGACATAGTTGGGAAGTGGGTGATCAAGATAAGTATTGAACCATTGAGAAGTGGATAGAAGTGGGATTTTATGGGATGAGCATGTAATACCCTCTGGTAATTTAACATAGCTATTGAAAATGGCCCATTTATAGTTGATTTACCTATTAATACTGGTGATTTTCCATAGTAAACTGTTGGTTTACCAGAGGGTATATACCAATGGGATATCCTCTGGTTGTTTCACAGCTTGCGTGAAGCCATGGCCCAAGTTCGATGAGCAAGATGATTTTCCAGAGCAATGTTGAATTTCATAAAGGGTATCGGAGTTTCTACATAGCACAATAGTTTGTAAGTGGGTGATTTAATCCCAGTTGTAACTAGGTTAAGTAGGGTTGGTACTTAAGTTATCCGTCCAAGGTTGACCCTTAAAAGAATCCATACGGCTGACGGAGTCAGAAATTCGATAGCCCCATGATGCAAAACAAATTGTGATGAAGTGTGTAATGAGGAGCCCTTACTAGCTGGGGAGATGTCCCCTCATGAAAAACTGCTGTTGATGCAACAATAAGCTGTAAAACCACGTAAAACCTATCATGTCTCTGCCATTTATTCAGTATACAATGACATTAAGTATGCCGACCATTGCCAACTGTTGTGAAGGGGCACTTCTATCACATCTCATGTGAATTGGTTGAACTTGGAAGGGACCCAGGGCTGTATTGGTTCAAATTTTGGAACCTCAGGAGCTGGTTGGATGAAACCACTCAGCTGGCATGCAATCCATCTATGCTGATGGAAATAGCCATCCTGCTTGAGGCATGGCTTCAATGGAAGCCATAAAAACACGGCTTCCAACAACATCTTACTGAGATTTTTTTTACAGAGAAACCATATTTTATGGTAGCCCAAACCATTATAAACCATAGTTCCTCCTATTTTTATATACTTAACCAATTCCGATAATTTCAGAACCCCAAAATACCATGGCCGCGGCGTTGGCCCGGATTTGTCTGGGAACCCCTGCGCCCACAATGGGTTTTCGATTCACCGCCTTGGGTGCTGCGCCAGTGGGCCTCAGGATGCCATCGAACCGGGTTGCGCAACTAAAAGGTGAACCCTTTTGAAATTGTGTTTGTTGGTGTATTGGGACCCATAGACTAGTTTGATATATCTACCATAGACATCCATAAACCATAGTTGATTAGAATAGCAACCAACTTAGCTATTGGGGGGCACCACCTTGCATGTGGAGCTTGCTTCAACCAAGTCTGACATAAAAATCATCAACCCGCATCGTGCAAAAGGGATAAAGGGATCCGGCAAAAGGGGGCGCTTTTTTTGCCGAATTTCGGAACTTTTCTTACCATCCAATCTTCATAGGGGTCAGGAGGTCTGCACATGTGAAAACAAACTTTCCTATGAAGGTTGGATGGTGAGAGGTCTGACTTTCCAATAAATGGTCAATTCAACAAAACTTCCCAGTCAGGAGAGTCTGGACAGTTTTTTTTGGATCCCAGTACCGGGATTCCATCAATTTTAGGAGTGGGCACATCTCCATTTGTCTTTTTGAGACATACATATTCTTGGACTTGGTCATAATCTCTATTCAACCCAAAACTGAAGAATCACATCTTGAGTTTCTCTGCAAATCACAATGTGTCTGTCTATGTCAATCTTCCGGAAGCGGAAAAAAATTAGGCACCTATTGTAAGGATTTGTAAGGTGTCTAAGGCTTATGCAATCTATCCTAGAAATTCTCTGTACAGCACCTCCATTTCACCTAGGGCTCTTGATATACAGCTGTGAGATTTCCATCTCAAAGGTGGTGTCATGGGGATTCAACCAGCTCCAGGTGACCATTCTGACCGATTGTGCGTCTCTTCAAAGCTCTGCGTCTCTGTAGTAAAGTACTGTAGGTATCCTGATAAACAGAGGTTTATTCATCTGAGGTTTGACATTTAAATCCACGACAAGTTGATAAAAGTTGACAACTTCCCTAAAGTCCCCCTCGAGCCCATCCACTTCACCGAGCACCGCACAGACTGGTCTTTGGCTTGGGCTTTTCCTGCAGTGCAGCATCGTCCCTATGGGACAATATGGTGTCCCCCGAAGTTGCAGTTTTACACCTACAGTATATGATCTGTTCATATATGTTCTCTACCAGAAACCCAACCATTTTTGACAATTATAGATAACTATCGTGGCACCAACCTGCCCGTAGACCCGGCTAATTCTGAGCGCACGGATCCCCTCGGGCCTCTCCCTCGCTATCACTGTACTGGGCTAGGAGATCCATGTTTCGGATGCGCCTCGCGAGAGGTCATCCATCGATTTTTAGTTAGTTGATGTTAGTTGTACTTTTCCCATTTACATGGTACAAAATACACATTTGCATTGTACAAAATACATTAATGATATTAAATTGCCATGTGTTCACTTGTTTCTTCCCAACTCATTGATATTAAATGGCCATTCAAAGGATTCAAAGATGCTAATTGTTGTATTCCCACTATATATAGATGGAAATAAGTTCGAAATGGGTCAAACACATTTTGGGGTTATATGGGGTTTTATAATTCTGACCAAATTGCAGACATTTGCAATTCAGAACGTCTTTCATGACTACATCTTCAACTACAGTACATTCTGAAGGTGCTTGGGTCTAAGCGAAGTCTCGCCATCACAGACTGATACTACATAAATACATCAAACACATTCAAAAACCAAGAATTGAAGTATAGCTTGTCATGGCTATAAATGGCTATTAATGGCTGAATAATGGTTACTACATCAAATCTTACTATGTAATGGCTCTTCAACCCACGCAGGAAAAGATCGATCAGCTCTGTGACGTTCTGCATCAGCAGAGAGGCTGACCATAGGAAAACAAAGCAGAATGCTTACCCTCTGGTAGTCAAACATATTTGATTGATGGAGGAGAACTGACAGGTGTACTGCGGTTGTTGTGAACAGTGAACAATGTCAAAATAAAAGCTTCTTAAGTCAAACAGCCTGCAGGACTTTGAACTTGTAATTACTCTTGACACATGTCAAAAATGACATTATCATACATGAAGACACCTGTCCGTAGATAGGTCCATTTCTATCCATTTCTTATCAACAAAAGAACACCCCATGTGTTGAGCCGCCCAGATCTCGTCATCATCCCAGGTCTCATTGGGATCATCATCACAGTTTTTTTCAACATGTTGAAAATAACCACTGAAAACCAAAAAGCAGCCATGACCCAAGTTCTTTGTCCCCCACTACAGTAATACTGTGATACGGAAAACTGGCCATCCCAATTTACGAAAAGGTCGTCTTCCAAGCCTAACTTATGGCTGGGTCGATACCGTCAGCACTTGACTTTGTTGCTGGAAAAGTTCTCCTCTGTTGGGTAGAATCTGGATCACTGCCTTGACAGCTTGAACACATAGAAACTCATGCCTCCTGTGAAATGATCTACACATGGTAATTTAATAATGTAATTTATATACCCTCTGGTAAACTAACATAGCTATGGAAATCACCATCTTTAATAGGTAAGTCAACTATCAATGGTCCATTTTCAATAGCTAGGTTAGTTTACTGGAGGGTATCCTTATCATAGCTGACAGGCTGGTCCAAATCTGCCTCACAGGTTCCAAAACTTTCCAGCCGGCCGTTTGCAGAGGCCTGTGACCATCAGCAGGGACGCACGAAGGGTGTCAATGGCATGTGAATGGCATGTGAATACAGTACATGTAGAACATGTTCTGTATATAAAATGAATATACAACATTACTTTGTGCAGGGACACTGTACAAATCATGAATATTTGACAAATGTTTGTTCTTAGGACCATAGAGATACATAATATGTATTTATACTGTACATTAATCTAGATTCGTACACTTGTGCATGAACCAAACACATGACATGTATGTTTAGAACATTGTATAACATGATACCATGTTATATCAAGTCATCAAGACATGTTGTCGTAACAGGATAAGCGCATGTTCACGGCGCACACACACACACAAACAAACAAAAACTTGAAGTACGCCTGGGCCAAATTGAACAAGTTAAATGTGATCACCCCTGGATTCCTGCTGAGATGACGAATAGGAAACACACATGTGCGAACGATCACCTGAAACCTTCCTTCCAAACATACCTTTATAGCCGGCTATACATCCACATTGAACTGGGCAAATGAAGAGGACTGCTCTTCACAAGTTGATTTGCCTAAGGCTTGGTGATTTTTCACATATTGCATAAACCAGCACCGAATCCTGCTTCCTCTGGGTCGATCCACCAATTCGGAGGTGTATTCTTGCTATATGCTTGCAAAGTATACCTACAAACCATGTTCGCAAATCATCCAGGAGCTAGTATAGTTGTTGCCTGAATGGGTGATGTTTGGGACTGGGCTAAAAGCATGTAATACCATAGATGGATACCCTAGATATTCACCTTGGATCCATAGACAGCCAGTTGTTTTCTTCTGGCCTCAAAATTGTGATATGTCCAAGAAACATGGCCCCCTCCAAAAATAACCCAGAAGCTACCATTCATCTGGGGTTTGCTGTCGGCACAAGCGAACTTGCCAGCTTATCAGTGGTTCGTATTCGTTGGGATCGTCATTTCAGGGCAGGATAGAACAGAACATCTTTGAAAATACTAGTTAGGTGTACTTTGGTGATCTTCGATTTCGGCCGCACTCCCTTAAAAACACCTAACTGCATGAGGTTTGAAGTCTGCCAACCTGCTAATCCCATCCCCCTCCCATGACTGGCACCCCATGAATAGATCCATTGCACAAAGTGTTCCAGGGCAGCATTCAAGATTACAACAAACTGGCTTCCAAAATAGTATAAGTTTGGAAAAAAAACAGCCCCATATGACGACAATTTAAGGACACCACACTGCAGGGAGAAGGGAGTGAAACTCGATGGGTTTGAATATAAAACAACATGTTGAAATCACCAGATCATCATTGGCCACATACCTACATCCCCATGATATCGCTTTAGATGAGCCAACTCATACACCAATGTTTCTGAACATCTTCTGCAGGCCGTCACGACCCTCCCGCCTTGGCGGCCTTGTACCGCGGGCCACATCCGACACCCGCCCCACGCGCGGGTTTTGTTGGGGAGACCCTTGGTCCACTGGCGACAGATTACGGGCTGTGGATGGAAAATTGGGTCCTCTGTGGTAATTTTACATAGCTATGAAACATGTCTCACGCATCACGCATACATGATTTACCTATTGAACATGGTGATTTTCCATCGCAAATGATCGTAAATTACCAACTACCCACTAAAGTTTATCATAATAGACTAAACTGTCCACTTTGGTGTTATGGCCGTTATGGCCAAAACGCACTCAACGTGTCTGGATCCTGCCACTATTCTTGTGTTGCATCAGGTAAATCAATTGTGATCACTGCTGGCATGGTGCATGACATGGGGGTCCCCAGCTATTCTTGAAAGATCCACATCTCGGTGATAACTCAGGTGGAACCCCTACATTTGTTTGCAAGAGACCGCTCCTGTGTAGAAAATAATGTCATGAAGTGGAATGCTCCAGCTTTAAGTGGTTATATAGTTATATATAATTGTATAATCACACTTGAAGAGGTTCTATTCCAACAAACATGTTAGTTAATGCAATGGTTATTCCCAAATTAATAACCCCAACTAAACAACCAAAAACCAAACCTCCAAGTCACCACCGACTCGACTAACCGTTATCCACCATGAAATCAAATCGGTGAGTCCTCAAACCAGCCCGTTCAGGGCTGATCATCGGGCCCAACCTGGGCGGCATGATCATTGGGCCCAAACTACTCAGCTGCAGTTCTTGCAAAAAGTATCACGAATCGTTGTTTCATGTTGCTTCTGGCAATCTGTACGTTGGCCGGTTGATTCTGAATATAGAGACATGTGTTTTGTGATTCATGATATTAACAAAAAATCAGCGATCTGAACTGCTCCAACCAAAAGTCCAAAGTTTTCCAGACAAGTATCTGAACTAAGAACACTTGCTTAACTATGGTTTGTAATTAAGGAATATATATATATATATATAACTATAGTAGGTGGGTTTATACCCCAACTTGAAACTGGGGGGCCTCACCTTATGTGTTCTCCATGCATTTTTGCTTCACTCAGGCTCCAGCAAAACTCACAGAATCTCCCAATATACAAACACCGGCAAATGCAACTATGATAACTAAGGCCAACTCTCGGGTAATTACCCGGGAGTTCCCCCAACTCACATCGCAAATTCTCCCAAATTTACCAGCTTCATTATCATCATCACCATTCGCGTTGGTGAAATCTACATGTGTTCGTTGAAAAACATGGCAAACTCCCTCATGTTCATGTCGAAATCATCTAAAATCCACAGCCAATCACCCATGTTCATGGCAAAATCATCAAAAAAAAACCATGAAAATCACCAACTTCAATGGAAAAATCATCTCTAGAATCGATGGAAAATCCATAAAACTCCCAAATTTTCCATGGTTTTCCTCCCGTTTCCCGCTCGGCCCTGGGAGTCCCCGGCACCGGCGCCAGCGGCGTGGCCTCCTTGGGCTCCGCCCGCGAGTTGACGGAGAGGCGTAGGAGGCGGCGCTGCTCTGCGGTGAGGCCCTGGAGCAAAGGAAGGGGATGCTGAACTCGATATGTTCATGTATGTATGTATACATTTATTTTATTTATTTATGTATTGATTTATTTACTTAATGAATTCAGTATTTATGGAATTAATTATCTATTGATTTATTCATTCATTTATTTATTTAGTTAGTTATTTATTATTTTTGTTTATGTCTTCATTTATTTATTTAGTTATCTAATTATCTATGTTTTTTTCATTTTTATTCATTTATCTATTTATTCAATGATTTATTTATTCAACTATTTAGTGTATTTATTTATTTATTCATTTATTTTATTTACTGTTTCATTTATTTATCTATTTATGTACCGTTATGTATGGTACACCAAGATCTTGATGCTTTATCACTCTAATTGGCCACTAAAACTATGAAAAAAAATACATTCAAAGTGGTATAGCCAATTCTCAGACATACCCAATACATCCGGGTAAATTGCAATAATCCACTAACCTGAAATAAGACCTTCTTCGCGATAAAATACCTTACTAACCATATATTCCAGTGAGGGAGAACAGTGAGGTCGCTTCCCCCCTTGGTTAACCAATCCCCCCTTGGTAAAGTGCACCTCACCATCCTCCGCGTCTGCCGCATCGGTGGCTTTCTCGCCGCCAGGGACACCCTGGATTTCATGCTGTGACTGGAGGATTTCATGGGGGATTGAAGCAAGAAAATTTGGAGGTTTAATGGGATCCTCATTCAAGATGTGTTGATGATGATTGAGAAACTTCGGGATTTTAATGATCCCATTCAACTATAATTTAAACTATAAACTATAGTTACTTCTCATAATTTGGGAAACATTGGCAAACTAGATGATGTAATGGAAGATGTGACTATAGTTGAGCCAAACATGATGAAACTCTATTTGATACCAGTTGTAGCAACCCCCCAAAAAAGATGTTGACTTCAGTGTTTCCAGGCTGGTACTTCAATGATGTCATTGTCAAAGTGTCCAACTTCTATATCTTTTTTTTGGCTTGCTATAATGGATTTTCATGGGAATCACGTGGGAAACTACATGGGATTACAATGGAAAATTGGAACTCAATACCGTTTTTAAAGGAGGTTTAACCAACAATAAAGGGATTTTTTATGGACATCTAATGGGATACTTGGATCCAAAATGGTGGAAACAAAGCCAAACCACTAGCAGAAATTTGGGCATGTCATGGCATGGCATGTCAACAAAAGATTTGGATTTGGGTGGATTAAACGACAAAACGAGTTACCTAGAACCAACCACATGGAGCTTTAAACAGCGAAGGATGATTTCAATGGTTGTTAGTTTTAAGCACCAACCCAAACCACCAACTATTGCAAAATTTAAACCAACGAATGGGGAAGCTATGGAGATACTCGTCATCAACATTCCTAGGTGCGTCTGAAAACTTGGAATTTAGCCAATATAAATGAGGACTATAAAATCTATAAAGGAACCATAACATGGAGATATGTTTTCGCTGGAACAATGGGGAAATACGGATTTTTTCCCGATTCGCCCTTGATTTGTTGATGGAACATTCGACCCTGGCCCAACCAACTTATTACAAGATTTGGATGGATGAACCAAGAACAGAAGGGTGATTTAAACAACAGAAATGGTGATGAAACCAGCCATGATATGGGGGATTCCCATAGGGGCAATGTACGAACACTTGGGTTTGGGGGGCCGAGTTTGGTGTGAAAACACGGATACCAAGGTTTTGACCTATATATATATATATAAATATATTTGTATGAAAGGAAACAAACAAGACCCTCCAACCTGCAAGGACCATTCAGAACCACCAAATCTGAGAGTTTTAAAGACATGCCTAAAGCATGTCAGCTATCTTGTTTCACAAGATTTGGCATGCAATGCAAGCCTTCCTCACGATCCTTGGTTTCAGGTAGATAAGGTGTAAAACTGGATAGTGGTACTGGGACAAGTGTTATTGTGTTGACACAACAATAATATATCATGACAGTAGCACATTTCATGTGGCTTGAAAGTTGCTTACGCAACCGCTTCACTAAGGAATGAGCGCGCTTACTGGCTGGAACTTGACCTGAAGAGTGACTTCTTCATATTTGTTTGCAAACCCACATGCGAATAGAAACTTCCACAGAAAATATAATATACCCATGGCTCTCAAGAGCGCAATTCGAAGCGTTAAGTCGTGGATTTGTCAAAAGCTGGGTTGGAGAATGTTGGATAATTAACTCCGGTTGTCCCCAGGCCACTCGGCCACTCAAAACAACACATAGAACTATGGAGATATTTTCACCGGTTGCATGGTTGCATGAGGTCCAAACAACCCCAAGTAGACCCGCTGGTGAAAAAGCAAAGCACACCAAATAACAACTGCTGAACATTGGTTGCTGTACACATCTTATTTTGTGTGATTCTGTGTGCAGAATATGACTGCTTAGCTAAAAAATAATTGGCTCATTGGCATTTTTCTGGCCCTGATATGGGTTTGTCGGAAAATGGGGCACCCCAAAATAGGATGGTTTATAAGTATACGTGTTTTCCCTTAAAAAAATAATGTTGTTTCCAGGGTATGTACCTCATTTTCAGACACACCCAAAATCATAAATTGATGGTTCAATATTCCATTATATCCATATTATATCACCAGATCATACTTGATCTACTATTTATTTAACATAGCCATGGAAAATCACCATTTGGAATGGGGAAAATCACATGAAATCACTATAAATCATCTATAAATGGAGGTTTCCTAAAATAGGGGTACCCCCAAATCATCCATTTCTAGATAGGATTTTCCATTATAAACCATCCAGCTATTTGGGTACCCCCATTTTATGAAACCCCCAAATGGGCCATTTCCATGGCAAACCTGTTAAATGACCAGAGGCTACCTGCAACGCCGGAGCCTGGAACTCACCTTCTCGATACAACCTCCGGCGTTTCTCAGCCACCTGAGCGGAAGCCGGGGATGGCGCGGAAGGATTGTCAGGTGAAGCGGCCATAGGAAAACTATAGGAAAGTGGTGATTCAACCAACAAAAAATAGGGATTTCATGCAATTTATAGCTGATGTATGGTAGCAAAGTTGACGCACAGAACTCGCTGAACGTTTGGGTTGATGGGGAAATGACTGTGCTATTCATGAGCTTTGCAACTTTTCACTGGGGGGGGCCTCACTTTGTGTGATTCTGTCCAGGAACATGGGAATCTGACCAGGCGAAAACATGGGAATCTGACCGATCCTCTTGTTTGAACATGTTGGCGCCAAACCCCACGTTTACCCACACCCCAAATGATCTATATTATGATATATCATATCATATATTATGATATATCATGTCATATGTTATGATANTATGTTATGATATATCATATCATATATTATGATATATCATATCATATCTCATGCATGACAAAAAACTCTCTACAATCCCTCAAAAACATGTTACATCAAGGGAGACACCCAGGAGGAATGTGGCCAGCACGGTGCACCCGGNCATATCTCATGCATGACAAAAAACTCTCTACAATCCCTCAAAAACATGTTACATCAAGGGAGACACCCAGGAGGAATGTGGCCAGCACGGTGCACCCGGGAGGATCCATGGCTCAAGATAAGGCCATCCCTGACCGCATTTACTTGT